>CBVK0101467657.1:0-15481 GCA_900067695.1 Picea abies | reverse complement strand
CAAAAGTTACGACCCCGGGAAGTTGATGTACTAACTTACCCAAACGGGGCACACATGACTTTTGGTGGTTCATCTCCTAGGGTTAGGTTTTTGGATGTCTAGGGTTTTTGGCATTCCTGTTTATTGTAAAAAGGCCTTTAGAGTCTCATTTTAATCATCTTATTGCGAATGCGAGTAGCCGTCACAACTCTTCTCAGAGATAAGATGCCACCATTCTAGCGAGTCTTTCACTCTGTATTTTTTACAGTCTCTGTACATTTGTTTGATTAATAGAAATTGTGTATTACTATATATATGTGTTTATGGTTGCATCTCTGATACATTTCTGTTATATTATTGAATATATGCAATATCTCTGTGCATTTCTTTATTATATCTCCGCTCTCATTTCTTGCCAAAAATAATCTGGATCAGTGGTATCAGAGCAGGCTGCTCTTGATCGTTTTTCAGTGCAAGTCCCATATGAGGTCTGAGTATAGAAATTTGTGTCTCGAGCTTGTCTCTCTTGAAGACAATCGCTCTTGCACACCCAAGAAACCCTCAATGGAAGAAGAAAATAAAAACGACAGAGCAGATGATCCTATCAATATGTTGCTTGAGCAAGCTCTCACACGACAGAGGGACGCAATGATGGAGAATTTTTCCCACATCCTTCAACGCCTGTCAATAGAATCAGGTGCATCTTCATAAAGCAACCAATTTGGAGGCACCTCACCTTTCAATCTACAATTTAACTTTGATATTCTTATATTTGAAGGACAGATAGATGCAGAAGCCCTAGAAAAATGGTTAACTCTACTAGAAGGTTATTTCTCTGTTCACAAATTTTTCAACAAAGAAAATATCACCTTATCACTCCTTAAATCTCTCCCTCATGTCAAACATTTGTGGGAAACTTACTCGGAGCAAAGTTCCATAGAGGAGTCTGGAATATATGGGGCCGATCCCACTTGGGATTTTTTTGTGGATGCGGTAAAGGAACATTATTACCCTGTTGGTAACTATGAGGACCAGTACATGTGATGGACCAAACTGTGGCAAGAGAGGGGCCAAGCGGTTCCAGAGTTCACCAATACCTTCCATACCTTGCGCACCAAGATGGATATCAAAGACTTTGAGCGAAATTTGGTTCTGAAATATCGTGGGGATCTACAAAGATACATCCAGACTGAAATGTATTTTCTGGACATCTCATCACTCGGTGTTGCTTATCGATATGCTGTTAAAATTGAGCAAAAATTTAAGCACCAGAACAAACGGGTGTTTGGGTCTGCGAATGTGTTGGCGACAGAAGTCACTCCTGGATTGCTAGTAGGAGCAGAGCCCGATGCCCATCATTTTTATGTCACAGTGGTTTATAGATGGGGTGACCGAATGGAAGCGAACTCAAAACAATATCATTCCAACACCGAAACTAGGTTAGGCATGCATGGGTGAGTGAGGTCTTATATAAACTTTAGACAGTGAGTTGTAGTATATGGTGAAATAGGTGGAAGACTTATATAAGAGAAAAGCAGAGGTCTGGTACTAACATCGAGTTACCAACAGACTGTAGAAGAAGACGTTCAAAGGAAATATCATCTTACATTCAAACGCAAAACCAGAGAATACAACCATGCAACAATGAACCTTTCATTATAACATAACTGCAATGATTCGCGAGAATCAGTCAATCACGAATTCTCTGGTGTAAGAGGAAAACACAGACGGGATAGGAAAATTGTTTGTCATAAAACAAGAAATCTCAAATACAAATGCATACCCAGAAAACTAGAATATTTGTTAAAACTTTACAGTAGGGAGATCTGCTCTACCATCTATTAGGACCACACAATGTACCTTTTTGCCTATACCTTTTGCCACCATTATACCCTTGATCACCTGTATTTAGACTCATATTATCACTTCATCTGATCATTCCAAGGTATACAACGTCCTTTCTCATTACTATATGCTTAATCTGTTTTGCATAATATTTTACATCACTTTCGTACTTAACCATTGATTAGAAATGCATAAGTGTCCAAAGCTGCAGATTTGCATTCAAGGCCTATTGCTGAAACACAGAACCGATGCTGAAACACGGAGGTGCTACATAGTCTAAGGTCACAGATGCTGAAACACAGAGCTGCTACACAGTCCGAGGTCGCAGACGCTGAAAAACGGAGCTGCTACACAGTCTGAGGCCGCAAGATGCTAAAACACGGAGCTATTACACAGTTCAGAGTTGCAGATGATGAAACACAGAGAAGACCGCCAGAACCAACGATGCTGAAACACAAGCCGTTATAGTTAGCGGTCAAGGCCGACACAGTCAAGAGTGCAATTCACATGGCTGAAACAGCCCGTGAATTGCGATGCTGAAACAACATCAGCAACGATGAGAAGAAGCTGTTACACCAGCCGTAACAGCAATACCTCATTCAGTTCCTGTAATAGCATTCGATTGCGTGAGACTAGGACATCCTATGCTAATTTAGAAAGAAGATCCGACTTAGGATAGGATTCAGATATGCATTGTAATGATTGTATCAAAGGGATTTCCTCTTTAAATAAGAGGAATTCACCATTCGAGATATCCAAGTTTTGATGTATTGAAGAACTTCAGAGAAGCGGGACGTGTTCTGTACTTCCAATTTGTAATGTGATATTTCAAAAGATGAATATAAGACTGCTTTGAGTATCCTTCTCTAGTTTTTCGTTCAGGGGAATCTTGTGAGAAGGGAGGGCCCACCTTCTTCACAAGATTCACCCGTTAGTTAGAAGTGTGTATAATTTCTGTTCATGTTTTGTTTAATTGTTGTTTTCTGAAACACTATTTTAATGGATTCCGCTTTGCTGAAACACTACTAACTCTATCTTAGTTATTGAATGGAATTTGTAATTCTTTTTATCAGCAGTCTTGTGTGATGATTTTGTGAGACTAGCAGAGAATTGGTTAAAGGTCCCTACTCAGACAGAAAGGCATCGGGACATCATACCCTCTGTAGAATCCGTTTATTTGCTGCAAGTGTGCTAGCAGGGATTTGGTTAAAGTGTTCCTGCTCAGATAGAAAGGGACTACAACACCTTGTCTTATGTAGGTTTCATTTACCCTTGCAAGTGTTCTAGCCAAATATTTGGTTAAAGTGTTCCTTCTCAAACAGAAAGGGACTACAACACCTTGTCTTCTGTAGGTTTCATTTACCTCTGCAAGTGTGTTAACCAGGGATTGGATTAAGGGTTCCTACTCAGAAAGGAAAGAACCAAAACATCCTGTTCTCTATAGACTTTCCTTGGTGTTAGCCAGAACTGGGTTAGAGATCCCTGCTCAGAAAGAAAGGAATCAGACTGCCCTGTTCTCTGTAGACCTCAAACCTCACAAGTGTGCTACAACAGAAGTAAGGCTCAAGGCTCCTGCTTAGACAAAAGGGAACTAAGTGCTTTGTTTTCTGTTAGATAGAGTTAATTGTTTTCTGCATTATTGATTTCATGAAAAGAGTGTTAATGCTGAAGTCTCTGTTTGAGAGTAAGGGTCCTGTTCTCTGACTACAGAATAATTTTTCTTTCCCATTGCAAGTATTATTTTAATGTAATCCAGGATTCTTAGATTGAACTTTAAAGGATTGCAATAGGGAGGTTACCTTTCTGTGATTTAATTCAGAGCTTCAGTTCATTTAGCAAGTATCATTAGTATAGATTTCTTTACTACATTACTAAGTTTCTTTTGGAATTGAGCATATACAGTGCGTGGATATCTTTGAAATAAAAGACTTCCCTGGGTTGATAATTTATGTTTCACTTGGTTGTTTAAAAATTAATTAAGCAATTATAGTGACCAACATTTTGGCGTCGTTGCCGAGGAAGATAGCTATAGATTTCAAAAGCACTTGTGATTTCTTTTCTTTAGATAAAAAGAATGCATGAAAGACCCCAAAAAACCCAAAGATACTAACCTCACAGGTGGCAAGGGAAAAGGAAAAGGAGGAATAAAGACTTTCATTGACGACATTACATCCAATTCTGAATCTGCTGCCCAACGACCAAATCTTCAAAAACAGAATTCCCAGCCTTCATTTCGAGCATTTTTCGGAACAGGGAAAGAAGTTTGGAGTCCGGAGACAGTCCAGAAGCCAGTAGGATACATCAAGGACAGAGCAAGTGCAGTAGGAGAACAGACAGAGGAAAATATGGATGAGTTTAATGAGCGATTGCATCAAGAGCAGGTAGATCCTGAAGGAGAGGTAAAAGATGAAAATTCTTTTTCTACACTAGGATTTCCTATTGGTAATTTCCCTAGAGGAACAGCCCCCATGAAAAATATCCCACTCTCAGCATTGCCAAATTTTCATGGGTTATCATCAGAGGATCCTGATGAATTTCTGTTTGAGTTTGATATATTGTGTAGAAGCTATGATTACACCTCTAATGCTCAGAAACTAAAGTTATTTCCAGCAACACTAAAAGGTAATGCACTCAGATGGTTTATGAGCCTTGGAGAACACATAATCACATCATGGGATCAGATGCAGCAAAAATTTCTGAACAAGTACCAGGACTACTGCAGAACGAGAGAAAAAAGGGAGGAGTTATTTAAAATGATGCAGAAAGAAGACGAGAACCTAGAGGACTTTGTAGAGAGGCTTCAATACAATCTATAAAGATCTAGTCATCCCAATGTAAGTAAGGATATTCTCAAAACTATTTTATTAAAAGGAGTAAGTGATGACTCTCTCGATATGTTGAACATGCTTGGGAAAGGAGACATATCCAAGGAATCATAGACATATCCAAGGAATCATATGATGAAATTGTCAATTTATGCAAAAGATGTTCAAGGGGAGCTGCAAGAAACAGATTGAACAACAGAGACACTACATTTTCGAGAGTCTAGAAATCAGCTAGTGGGGGAGCAACAAGAGCGGAGATAGGTAATCTACTTGAAGATTTTAAAACCGAAATGCTGAGCTCTTTTGCCTCACAGATGGATACCCTGCAGATCAAGAAAAAGCAAGCAGAAGCAGAAGCAGCCTTGTCTATCTTTTGTCCTCAATGTAGAGATAAGCACCCAAAGAGAGAATGTCCACTGGACAGGAAACCTATCTGCACTATTTGTGACAAAGATCATGATACCCAAAATTGTCCATCTTTACCAGGGATTAAAGCAGCATTGTAACCAATGGATGAAGAAGCTGAAGATGTCTACCTAATGACTCAAAGGAGACAATGGCAACCGCGAGGTCAAGGTATGAACCCTAACATGCCATTTACTAATCGTTGGAATAATTACTCTGCTTTCAATCAAATGAGTTATCCCCCTTACAATCAAATGCAATATAATCAAACGAATTATCCATCCATGAAAAAAAATTACCCACCCATGCAGCAAACTTACCCACCCATGCAGCAAAATAACCCACCCTTTGTTGATCCCTCAACATGGACCCCTTGGCCTCCACAACAAAAACAGCCATATCAGAATCAGTGGAATCAAAATTGGAGAGGACAACAACCTGCCTTTCAAAACCAATTGCCTCAATTCTCACAACCACTCTCCTTGCCAGCAGGCACTCCTCCAAATAATCAAACAATGAGACCCCATCTACCTGTGCAACCTAACCCCAACTCGAATAATAAAGCTGTGCAGTGCATTGACATTTATAATCAGCCCACACTTTCCCTCCTCCCTGCACAATGCAACGATATTAATCTTCAATCAGGTAGAATAGTGGAACCTACCATAGCTGATGTTACCTCTCCTGACAAAGAGGAAACATAAGAGCATGATGTACCCAAAAAGGTACAATCACCCTCTCACAATGTTGCTGAAACAACAACACCACCATTTCCTGAGCGTCTAGCCTTAACTAAAACACTTGAACCACCAGCCTTTAATCTTTTAGGGGAATTATAGAATTTATACGTTAAAATTCCCCTCTTACAAGCACTTCGTGACATACCTATTTATGCTAGGACAATGAGAGATATCTGTGTTAAAAAGACTGGTAGGAAAACCAAAGATCCCCTTACAGTCCATGTTATGGGAGATCTGTCTGCATTAATGTCAGGCAAGACTCCGCCAGTCAAATATGGCGATCCTGGCCACCCTACCGTCACTGTACAAGTTGGAAAAACCATAATTCCCCGTGTCCTAGTAGACCTTGGTGCAACAATCAATATCATGACTTTAGAAACTTTACAACTGCTACAATTACAAGATAAAGTCAGAGAAACCCCTACTATCCTAGAGTTGGCTGATCGATCCACAATTAAACTAGAAGGTGTCATTGAGGACCTCAGTATCTCTGTGGAGTCTTGGAATTACCCAATCGATTTTATAGTGTTGCAACCCAAAACAAAGCTGGGGGGCCACCCTCTGATTCTGGGTAGACCTTGGTTAGCCACAGCAGATGCTTTTATCAGCTACAGATCAGGGTCAATGACAATTTCAAACGGTTATGAAACAAAGCATCTTACCCTCTATCCTCATGCCACACCCCTGCCTAATTATGATAATTTTGTATGGGTCGAATTTGAGGACCAACCAACCCAACCTCTTCTGACTATCGGACAAGCTCTAAGCCTGAAAGACTCTACTGAGGACGAACTTATAAATAATTTTATTTGCGAGCCATCCTCTGTTACCCCCAAAATTCATAATCAATTAACTGCATTATTGGAGTCTGATAACCACGAAAATCTTGAGTTAGGAAGCCCACCTCAAACGCCTAAAACCATCTCCTCCAAAAGTGTACCAATTGAAATTGAACCTGGCAAAACATTAAATATAAACCCTCATTTGACAGATGTTGAAACACAACAGTTAACAAAGTTACTTCAGGAAAATAAAGAGGCATTCGCATGGGATTACACAGACATGAAAGGAATCTCACCCGAACTATGCACTCATAGAATATACATTAAGGAAGACTGTCGACAAATCTGTCAACCCCAACGACGAATGGACCCAAACTTAAAAGAAATCCTGAAGGAAGAACTTCAAAAATTACTTAATGCAGTGTTTATTTATCCTATATCAGACAGTGAATGGGTGTCCCCATTGGTAATAGTTCCTAAAAAGAACGGGAAATGGAGAGTGTGTGTAGATTACAGAGCTTTAAATAAAGCCACTCAAAAAGACAACTTTCCACTGCCATTCATTGATCAAGTTTTAGATAGTTTGTCAGGGAAGAAATTTTTGTCTTTCTTAGATGGTTTTAGTGGATACAACCAGATTAAAATTGCACCTCAAGATCAAGATAAAACCACCTTCACCAGCCCTTGGGGAACCTTTGCTTACAGGGTCCTTCCATTTGGACTATGCAATGCACCAGCCACCTTCCAAAGGGCAGTTTTAGGAATTTTCTTTGATATGCTTAATGACTCTATGGAAATTTTTATGGATGATTTTACTCCTTATGGTGTTTCTTTTCAGGAAGCACTGGAAAACCTTGAGAAGGTACTTAAAAGATGTATACAAGCCCAACTCTCCTTAAGTACTGTAAAATGCCATATGATGATGAGTGAAAGAGTAGTGCTTGGACATTTCATCTCATCTCAAGGAATCCAGGTAGACCCATCCAAAATACAAGTCATTAAGGATCTTCCTACTCCTAAAACCCAAACAGAGGTAAGAAGCTTTCTAGGACATGCTGGATACTACAGAAGATTTATCAAGAACTTTTCCAAAATAGCCTCCCCCCTGTTTGTTTTACTGATGAAAAATGTTGAATTTAAATGGACCAAATTCTGTCAAGAAGCATTTAGTACACTTAAACATCAGTTATCTATAGCTCCTATCCTTCGAGGACCTGATTGGACACTCCCCTTTCACATATCCTCCGATGCTTCAGACACTACTATAGGAGCTGTCTTGGGACAGGAAGAAGATCACCTCCCTTATGCTATATATTTCATCAGCAAGAATATGTCCCCTGCTGAACTAAATTATACAATCACAGAGAAGGAATTTCTAGCAGTTATTTATGCAATTAATAAATTTAGACATTACATTACTGGCTATTCTACTTTTTTCCATACTGATCACTCAGCTATTAAGTACTTAATGAATAAACCTATTACAAATGCTAGAGTCACCAGATGGCTGTTATTATTACAATAATTTGATATAACAATTGTAGATAGGCCAGGAAAAGAGAATGTAGTTGCTGATTTCCTTTCTCGATTGACACTTAATGATGATAACCCAGTGGATGATTCCTCTCCTGATGAATATTTATTTGTAGTTTCTGCTCACTCACCTTGGTATGCAGATATTGCTAATTATTTAGTTGCAGGGAAGTTGCCATCACACCTATCCTACCGAGAGAAGAAAAGTATTGTTCACCAAAGTGTTCGGTATAGTTGGATAAGTGGATACCTTTTCCATACAGGAGCTGATCAAGAAATCCGAAGGTGTGTTCGAGAAGATGAGGTGTATGATATATTGAAAGCTTGTCATGATGACCCTTGTGGAGGGCATTTTGCTGACAAAAGAATAGCATATAAAATTCTTAGGATGGGGTACTATTGGCCCTCACTCTTCAAAGATGCAAGGAAATATGTCAAGTCCTGTGATAGCTGCCAAAGAGTAGGCCAACCTAATCATAGAGATGAAATGCCATTAAACCCCCAGGTAGTACTTGAACCATTTGAGAGATGGGCCTTAGATTTCATAGGACCCATCAACCCTGCATCCAATCAAAAAGTTTATATACTGGTCTACACAGACTACATGACTAAATGGGTGGAAGCCAAGGCACTCCATAGAGCAACTGAAGAAGCAGTTATAAAATTCTTATTCACAGACATCTTCACCAGATTTGAAATGCCAAGAGAGTTAGTTACAGATGGAGGACCTCCTTTCTCTTCCCATGGGTTCAAAGCCACCCTTCAGAAATATCATATTCAGCAGAGAATGACTACAACATACCACCCCCAAGCCAATGGATAGGTGGAAAGCACAAACAAAGTAATAGAAGCCATTCTCACAAAAACAGTGAAGGAAAGTAGAAAGGATTGGTCCAACAGACTCCTTGAAGCACTATGGGCCTACAGAACTACCTGGAGAAATACTACAGGATTTTCTCCCTATGAATTGGTGTATGGAAAGAGTGTTGTCTTTCCTGTGGAATTTGAGATAAAAACCTTAAGGACTGCTTTAGCTGCCAACCTTGATCTAACTGATGCACAGATAGCCAGGCTGCAGCAGCTTAATGAACTAGAAGAGAAAAGACTAGATGCCATTCAACAAACAACCGTAATTCAACAACAAAGATCACATTGGCATAACAAAAATATAAAAAACAAGCAGTTCCAAAAAGGTAATTGGGCTCTACTGTATGATTCCCGGTTTAAAGAATTTCAAGGGAAATTGCGTACAAGATGGCTAGGACCTTACGAAGTGGACACAGTTTTCCCCAATGGAACAGTAAGGCTCCTCACAATCGATGACTCCAGAACTCCGTTACTTGTAAATGGTCATCGGCTCCGTCTGTATCAGAAACCTATCTCTAAAGAAGATTTTAAGGCCACATGCATGGCAGACACTCATTTTCTCTTCATTCAGGGGGTCTCTACCCCCAATAACAATTAATTCTTTCAAATATTGATTTTCTTTAGTATTAGATTAGATTAGATTTCGTTTTCTAATAATCCCTATCAAGAAATACCATGCTACAACTGTTTTTGCAGATTCCCGATCGAAGCACAGCCACCAGAAGAGGAGGATCCTATGTCAAAGAGACGAGCTTTCACGAGGTTGAAACACTGTTGTGCAACACTGTTGATTTTCACGATGCCAAAACACCACTGTGCAACACTGGTGACTTTATTCCTGATGCTGAAACACCATTGTTCAGCGCCTTTCATTTTCTCACTATTTTCATTCCCGAAACAACTCCGTCCAACACCTGTTTTGCCTTTCTCCCTTCTGTCGCTGAAACACCACTACGAACAACTTTTCATTTTCCTCTTTCCATTGCTGAAACACCGTTACCAGCAACCTTTCACCATTTTTCCCGATGCTGAAACACTACTGTTCATCATTTTTCATTTCTTCCCACTCCCAAAACACCCCAGCCCGCCATTTTCTCACTATTTTCATCACCGAAACAACTTCGTCTAGCACTTGTTTCGACTTTCTCCCTTTTGTTGCTGAAACACCATTATCAACAACCTTTCATTTTCTCACCCTCCATCATCGACGAAACAATTCCATCCAACAATTGTTTCACCTCTTCCCGTTCCTAAAACACTCTTGTCAGCAACCCTTCTTCGTTCTTCTCTGTTGCTAAAACACAACTGTTCAGCATGATTGACTTCGTCCCGGTGCTGAAACACCACCGTTCAGCACTTTTTGATTTTCTTCCGATACTCAAACACCAGTTATCAGCAGTTCTTCATCTACAACAATTGTTTCGTTCTTCTCTGTTGCTGAAACACCCGCCTTTCACCATTGTCTGTCAGCAAGCTTTTATGCTCTCAAATGTTCGAACAGCAGGCTCCCGACACAATCAAAAACCGTCGTCACAACAGCATCACCACAAACAAGCATGATATCTAGTTGGCCGAACGAACCAAATGGTAAGGCGAGGTATGTAAATATAATGTAATTCAATTAGACTGTAGTTAATGAGAAAAGATTTTAAGCCATCAAGACCATTTAAGTGCCATTATTACTAATCGCACTTAACGGGAAGGGAAGTACACATCAAATCAATGATACCATCATTTCCTTCGATTTCATCGCCGCCATTTCCATTTCATCACCTTTTGCGCATTTAACCACTACTCCTGCATACAACCCCTCGGAAAAACTTACCCTACGTCAGAGCTGATACACAAACTCTCGACGATGTATCCTACTAAGCTAGTAGCCATGGGAGGAGCTGTCGTCCACAAAGAACCCGCCACCACAGCACTGCTCGAACACTATCCAGCAGCATATCAAATCTTCGAGCAAGCAGGTTGCCTCAATTACTTCCGCAGGCTTCAGGGATACAATGAACCGCAAGTACTACAGTTCACCCGAAATCTTCAGGAGAACCATTATGTCGTCACAGGCATCCGAATCTCTGTGGCAGAGCAAGACATATCCGCAGTCTCAGGCCTCCCTATGGATGTCACTCGACAGTTCAGCCGGAAGCATATCATCGGGGATGTCCAACAGAGTTTCTTCTTGGCTGGGGAAAGAATTGTATTAAAGGGCAGAGGGGTTCAACTCAGTTCACTACCACCCCTGTGGCCGAAGGTCGCCAGATTCATTAAGCACTACCTGACCTGCGAAGGCCGCTATCAGGTAGTCTATCAGCACGACTTCCTTTTGCTTTCCCATTTAAGACATAACAGACGGGTCAACATCCCATATTATTTGTTGGGCTGTTTAAAGAACATGGCACATTACTGTCGAAAGGTAAAAGATCCAACCCAGTCACTTACCCATCACCGTCTGGTTCAATTACTCATCAACAGGGGTTTTGAACAGCAGAACCGTCCATTAAATAATCCACCCATAAACCCTGCACCAGCTGTCGAAGTCCCTGAAATTCTTGAGGAGCAGCAACAGCAAAACCCCCCAGTTTCCCCTGAAATACCCCATAGTCCACCCACACAACTAATCAGTCCCCCTACCATACCTGAATCGTCGCATACCGCACCAGAGTCTTCCACTTCCGCCCTTCACATTCTAATTGATGACTCTGAACCAGAAAATGTTCTCTGCCCTATCATTCAGGAAAGACCTCCACGAAAACGACAACATATCGCCCCCTTTTCACCTTTCTTGCGTAAAAAGTGAACAAGACCCTCAATGAGACCACCCTGGATGACCACTACCCTAGAAACCCCACCTATTCGACTAATACGTCGTGCATCTTCCAAAACTCCGGGATCTTTGCCTATTCCAGCCCCGGTGGCTGTAACACAAGAACCAGCCACCGATAGTGAGTTGTAGGAATTAGAGGCCCAGACATCCTCTGTTTTTGAAACAGCTCAAACACAACCAGCTACCCATCCAGTGGTTGCAACACAAGAACCAGCCACTGGTATTGAAGTCGAATTATAGGAATCTGAGACCCTGGATGCTGCAACACAACATCCAGTGGCTGAAACACAAGAACCAACCACTGATTTTGAAACGCAGGAAATTGAGACCCCGGATGCTGCAACACAATATCTAGTGCCTGAAACACAAGAACCAGATACTGATTTTCAAATGCAGGAAATCGAGACCTCGGATGCTGCAACACAACATCCAGTGGCTGAAACACAAGATATCGACACTGAGATGCAGGAATCAGAAGTTGACGGTGCTGAAACACTACTCTCCTTGCACCAAGAGGCTGAAACACAGGCATCAGTTGCCATTCCCGTAGCTGCTCCACAAGAACCAGCTAAGGAGACGATGACTGCAACACAAGAACCAGTCATCTCTAAATCCAAACCAACAATGGCTGATGTCTTGGAAGAAAACGAGTTTTTAAAGTCTCAATTGGAAGCATATCAACAAGAATTAGCCAGGGCAAGGGAGGCATATGAAAAAGAATTAAATCAGTACGCCTTGGAACGAACAACAACCCTGGCAAAACAAACTACAGAAAGAATATGTAAAGAATATATGTGCTGCCAGTGTGGAGATATTTATTATCGGGCAGGGTATAAGATAGTTCAAGTGCCACTACCAGGAACAGTCCCTCCTCCTTCCCCTTTTGAAGCCAAAACTAAACCTGCTGCAACACAAGAACCAGCAGGTTCCACTAAGCTCAAAACCAAACTTGCTGCAACACAAGAACCAGCAGGCCCTAGCAAAATCAAGACTGAACCTGCTGTAACACAAGAACCAGCAGGCCCTTCCAGGATCAAGAAAGAAATCCCTAATATTGTCGACAGGGCTGTGCAAACAGTGCCCATGGAGGAAGTTACACCTCCTAGTCAAATCAATCTCTCCACTTCCAGGGAACAGTCCACTCAAACCCTGCCTAATCCCACTACTTCAGATGCTGAAACACAAACTCGGCCGTGGGATGAGCATGCAGAGATACAAAAGTGGAAGAAGGAGTATGCTGAGACACAGGCCCAACATCTTCAAGTACACAGGCAAACCTGGAGGAATCACACTTTCTCAAATTGGGAAGCATTGGACCTAACACGCTAGGAAATTCGAGAAGTCAAGAAGAAAAATAGAGATTTAAAAGGTAGACTAATCCTGGCATTTGATATGATGCAGAAATTAATGGCCACAAGGAAACCATCTTGTAACTATTCCTTATTTCTCATGGAAAGACTCATGTGGTTTCAGATTAAGTCTATTATAGAAGGAAAGCCCCATGAAGTCATTTTATCAGCAGATTTTATTAAAACTTTTGTAGCTGCCTCCACCAGAGATCAGCACCTCCTCTGTGAGGCATATTTCCATAATGAGGCTATTCCAGAAAATAGGTTACTGAACATAAATCCTCTTGTGGGGGATGTTCAACTTCGAGCATTTACTTCCTTTCTCCTCAATCAAATCCTTTGGCAAGGTGACTTTTCGGCTGCCAAGAACAATGAAGACAATCGCCTCCTCTGGATTAGACCAGAACCACAAGGGGCAGCTACATTCATCTCACAATATTATGCGTTCTTAAAGAAACCAGGGATGACTGAACATGTTCAATAGCTGCAATCAGAAGTGATTCAAGAATGTGAATGCATCATTAGTGCCATAGAGATTCCTGCCCTACAGGCCAATAACCTGTTCTGGCAGCAATCCACAGAAAAGAGGCAACATCGTAATCCTTTTGGTCCTGCCAACTTAGAAGTAGCAATCTCCATGGTATCCAGTTATATCCAGTGTATGAGACATTGTGATGAGAATTGGATTGGGTACCGGTTCTATTTTCCCATTCTCTGGTTTCCAATAGAAAGATATCAAATCAGTTACAAGCTACCTAAAAAGGCAGAAACAGTAGCATGGCAAAGATTGCAGGAAATGCAAGGGTTCAGAATGCTGACAGACAGTACCTCCCACAGTTACAGCTTGTGTAGCTTACATGATCAGAGTAGGTATCCAGACTCGGATTCAGAGTAAGTTGCATGAGGACATGCAACACCTTGAGTTGGGGGGGATGTTAGGACCACACAATGTACCCTTTTTGCCCATACTTTTTGCCATTATTATACCCTTGATCACCTATATTTAGACTCATATTATCATCATTCCAAGGTATATAACGTCCTTTCTCATTACTATACGTTTAATTTGTTTTGCATGATATTTTACATTACTCTCGTACTGAACTATTGATTAGAAGTGCATAAGTGTCAATAACTGCAGATTAGCATTTGAGGCCTGTGTTGAAACACAGAACTGTCCAAGGTCACTGTTGCTGAACTGATGCTGAAACACGGAGCTGCTACAGTCCCAGGATGCAAATGCTGAAACACGAAGACGTTACACAGACTGAAGCCCTGATTGCTGAAACACAATCCGAGGCCCCTGGTGCTGTAACACAGAACTGTCATACAGTCCGGAGTCGCAGAGGCTGAGACACAGAGCTGCTACAAAGCTTAGAACTGCAAATGCTAAAACACAGAGGAGATCGCCAGAACCAACGATGCTGAACACAAGCCGTTACAGTTAGCGGTCAAGGCCGACATAGTCAAGAGCGCAATTCACGTGGCTGAAATAGCCCATGAATTGCGATGCTAAAACAACATCAGCAACGATGAGAAGAAGCTGTTACACCAGCCGTAACAGCAATACCTCATTCAGCTCCTGTATTAGCAATCGGTTGCGTAAGAATATGACATCCTATGCTGATTTAGAAAGAAGATCCGATTTAGGATAGGATTCAGATATGCTTTGTAATGATTGTATCGAAGGGATTCCCTCTTTAAATCAGAGGAAATCACCATTCGAGATATCCAAGTTTTGATACATTGAAGCAACTCCAGAGAAGCGGGACGTATTCTATTCTTTCAATTTGTAATGTGATATTTCGACAGATGAATATAAAACTGCTTTGAGTATCCTTCTCTAGCTTTTCGTTTAGGGGAATCTTGTGAGAAGGGAGGGCCCACCTTCATCACAAGATTCACCCATTGGATAGAAGTGTGTTAGTATAATTTCTGTTTACGTTTTGTTTAACTGCCATCTGCTGAAACACTGTTTTAATGGATTCCGCTTTGCTGAAACACTACTGACTCTGTCTTAGTTATTGAATGTAATTTGTAATTCTTTTTATCAACAATCTTGTGTGATGATTTGGTGAGACTAGCAGAGAATTGGTTAAAGGTCCCTACTCAGACAGAAAGGGATCGGGACATCATACCCTCTGTAGGATTCATTTACTGTTGCAAGTGTGCTAGCCAGAGATTTGGTTAAAGTGTTCCTACTCAGACAGAAAGGGACTACAACACCTTGTCTTCTGTAGATTTCCTTTACCTTTGCAAGTGTGCTAGCCAGAGATTTGGTTAAAGTGTTCCTGCTCAGACAGAAAGGGACTACAACACCTTGTCTTCT
>CBVK0101467640.1:0-34959 GCA_900067695.1 Picea abies | reverse complement strand
CCGAAAATAATCCGGATCATGTAGAGTCTAGATTGATGATTTACCTCACTAGTAGAAACCCTTGAATTGGTTTCCATGTCATAGATATCCAATGCATTAGTTGTGAATATGACTCTCTTTCTGGTGCCAATGTTTTTCATATGATACAGGGAGAGAAGATTGGCGAAACGTTTGGGAACATGTACCAGATTCTGGAAGCTTCCATTTGTGAGTTCAATTCTTCCTTTTCTAGTGACCTCGACTAGAGAGTTGTCCCCCATCAGAATAAGAGAACCTTTGCATGCATCCAATGAAGAATATACTTCTTTTGTGGCTTCCATGTGGTGTGATGGACCTGAATCTACGATCCAAGAATCGAGAGAGGAGTTGATGCAATCAAAGCATGGCTAGAATTCCCTTTATTGAGATTATGATCTTATGGCTTTTTCTTATTCTTGGCACCCTCGGGGATGCGATATCCAAGGTTTTTTTGTTGAAGTATTTGGGCCATTTGATCTATCTGTTTCTGCATACATGAGGATTCTGGATGGAATCATTTATGGAAGTAAGTGCATTTCTCCCCTTTTCTGCTCTTTCCACCTTTGGATTCAGAGGCATCGTTGAAGGGTTTTGAGTTCCCTTCCTTATTTGGATTTGCATGTGATTTCCTTTTGTATTTTTCTTTAAATTTATGATATTGATAACTACTACCATGTTGCACAGTAAGTGCATGTGCCTTTGGGCCTTTGATTTTTCCCATATTGATGAGCTTATTATGCTCTCATGTTAGAGACTCGATAAATGCCTCAAGAGATGGCATCGTCTAGGTGGCTCTAGAGGCGTGCCTAACTGAATGTAATGTAGATACAAACATTGAGTATTTTGGACCTAGTTTTGATAGAATGGTAAGAACCATTTTTTTTCCTCCTTTGAATTATTAACCCTGCAATCCTTGAGTTATGACAACAAATCCGTATATTTTGTAAAGAAATCTTAGAGGTTGTCGAAGTTTTTTGGATCCAAAGTGAACAATTCCACCTCGAGCATGTGTCCCCTAATCTTTTCTTGTTTTCCAAAAATCCCTTCCATGGTGGTGCAGGCTTCATTGGGAGTTTTACAGGAGGATATGTGAAAGAGGAGTTCAAGAGAAATGAGAATGCAAATAGTTCCAAATGATTCATCCATTCGATTTAAATAGTTGTATTTTTACATGGTTGATGTTGGTTATGTTTCTTTTTTCATGGTTAACCTATGTAATACTCTACCCCGAATATGCATTATTATATTCTTCTTCCATGCAAATAAATTGTATGGTGTAAGAATGAATTCTTTTGGAAATTCCATTTTTCCACTACCTTCAATCTTCGGTACCTGCAAAAATAATTTGGTTTGTATTTTCTCTAGCAGTCTATCAGCTCTGATACCATGAAAATGTGTTGAACCTACAAAAAGTAGATCTATCTGGCAAATTACATACACAATTTACAGAGAAAATATGAGAAAAGATAAGTAGGAGAGAAAGAATGGAAGAATTCTCATTAACCAAATGAATGAATGATAATTTACACATGATATACTCTGTATAACTCAAATAATGCACATTAGAGGAGAATCCAATGCACCATGGTGGTGGTATATATTGATCTGGACACACACCAGGAGTTACGAGAGTAAACTGCCACCTAGTATAGTCTCTCAAGCAATTACGGGAGTGAACTTCCACCTAGTCTAGTCTCTCAAGAAATTACGGGAGTGAACTGCCACCTAGTTTGAGTTAACTAGTCTCTCTGTCTTCAGTTAACTGACTAAAACATAGTGAAATGAGGAGGAGATCATGGAACCATGAGTAATGTGTTAGTTTGGTGATGATCCCAAGGACACTACACATTAGCTGGTGATGATCCCAATGTTGCATGGTGATAATCCCAATATGGCATCTAGACTCCACTCAACTGATCAAACTGAAGTATGAATTGAAGACAATATTTGCCTAGAGGAATATTCTCCCTAAACTATAGGATATTGGATAATGACTAATAAACATAGGGAAAACCTTAGGAAAAAGAAATCCTGTGTATGTGTGAAGGATCTTCAACATTTCAATGTTTTTTCTATAACTTTTACTTTGATT
Source organism: Picea abies (assembly GCA_900067695.1). NCBI lineage: Eukaryota > Viridiplantae > Streptophyta > Pinopsida > Pinales > Pinaceae > Picea > Picea abies. The sequence goes on along the minus strand of CBVK0101467640.1, from coordinate 32,849 downwards.
TCCTTGGCCATTTAATAATCTAACACAAGTTAATTATTGTCTTCTCCTTCCATTTAATTGTACTTTTTGTTTCTTCCTTGGTAATGTTGAAACTTCTTAATGTGATCTTTATAGATTGTTTAAAATTCATATGTTCCTTCCTCCATTCCTTTGATATCAATATCTTATTTCCATAACTATAGCCCACACACAAGGAAGACATATCAAATATTATACATAATTGATTATAAATATGAAAATCCAAGGAGAGCCACAAAATTCCCTCATGTGATGTCAAATTTCTTAATAACCAAAATCACAAAATCATATGCTTTCAATAACATCCATCATATGATGGAAAATGTCTTAATAAGACAAAATCATATGAATTTTGAGGTTGGGATAATGTCTTGATAAAATAAAATAAAAAAATGTTATGGATTTCATGGCCAAATGTCTTAATAACCAAAATTTCAAGTCCATAATATGATGTCAAATGTATTAATAAAACAAAATCATATGGCTTTCAAGGCTAAGATAATGTATTTATAAGACAAAATCACAAAATCATATGGCTTTTAAGGCCAAATGTCTTAATAACTAAAATTTCAAGGCCATCATATGATGTTAAATGTCTTAATAAGACAAAATCATATAAATTTCAAGGTTGGGATATTTCTATATGCTTATGCTCAGTTCCAAAGTGTGACACAATCCTTTAAACCAAAAATCAAATGAGTCAAGGCCATTAACTATTTTTCAAAGTGCCAAACAATCCTTTGAATCAAAGATAAAATCATTGAAAATCATCATATGATGTCAAATGTATTAATAACACAATGTTGAATATCTTAATAAGACAAAAATCATATACTTATGTTGAGTACCAAATAATCCTTTTAATAAAAAACCAAATAATAGATTGAGAACATTAACTCTCAGTGCCAAACAATCATTTAAATAAAAAATAAAAAATAAATTGATATAATCCTTTGAATCAAAGATTGCAAGTTGGAATCAAACCAACTTTCAAGTCATATCACTAAACTTCCTTTTAATAAAAAATCAAATCATAAATTTATAACACTAATTCTTAGTGCCAAACAATCCTTTAAATAAAAAATGAAATCATAAATTGATACAATCCTTTAATAAAAAATTAGAATCAAACCAACTTCCAATTCATATCACTAAACATAATCAAAGTTCAATTCATATGACTAAACATAATCACATGTCTTGTCATATCACTAAACATAATGACATGTCAAATAAAAAATCCTTTGAATCAAAAGATTGCAAGTCATATGAATAAACATAGTGACTAAAGATAATCCAAGGTCAAATTCATATTGCCAAACATAATGAATTGTAAGTCATATCACCAAACATAATTGAAGATCAATTCATATGACTAAACATAATGAATTTCAATTCATATTACTAAACATAAGCATATCTCTAAACATAATGATAAATATAATTGAAGGTCAAATCATATCACTAAACATAATGACTAAACATAATCAAAGATCAAGTCATACCACTAAACATAATGAAAGTCAATCCCACTAAAAGTCACTAAACATAATCAAAGATCAAGCCATACCACTAAACATAATGACTAAACATAATTGAAAGAGATCAAGTTATATCAATCCCACTAAACCTAATGAAAGTCAATCCCACTAAAAGTGGTTAAACATAATAAAAGATCAAGTCATACCACTAAACATAATGACTAAACATAATCGAAATTCATATCAATAAAGAGATCAAGTCATATCAATAAAAATCAAGTCATACCACTAAACATAAGGACCAAGCATAATTCAAAGTCAAGTTACAGTTAAATCAACATTCAAATCATATAAAAATTCCTTTCAATCAAATATTAACATAATGACTAAACATAATCGAAAGTCATATCAATAAAGAGATCAATTCATGCCACTAAACATAATTCAAAATCAAGTTACAGTTAAATCAACATTCAAATCATATAAAAATTCCTTTCAATCAAAGATTAACATAATGACTAAACATAATCAAAAGTCATATCAATAAAGATCAAGTCATATCAATGAAGAGATCAAGTCATACCACTAAACATAAGGACCAAACATAATTCAAAGTCAAGTTACACTTAAATCAACATTCAAATCATATAAAAATTCCTTTCAATCAAAGATTAACATAATGAATAAACATAATCGAAATTCATATCAATAAAGATCGAGTCATAACACTAAGATCGAGTCATACCATTAAACATAAGGACTAAAGATAATCAAGTCATATCAATTAAACATAAGGCCTAAACATAATCAAGTTACAGTTAAATCAACATTCAAATCATATAAAAATTCCTTTCAATCAAAGATTAACATAATGCCTAAACATAAGCGAAATTCATATCAATAAAGATCGAGTCATAACACTAAGATCGAGTCATACAATTAAACATAAGGACTACAAATAATCAAGTCATATCAATTAAACATAAGGCCTAAACATAATCAAGTTACAGTTAAATCAACATTCAAATCATATAAAAATCCCTTTCAATCAAAGATTAACATAATGCCTAAACATAATCTAAAGTCATATCAATAAAGATCAAGTCATACCACTAAACATAAGGACTAAACATAATCGAAATTCATATCAATAAAGATCGAGTCCTACCACTAAACAGAAGGACTAAACATAATCAAGTCATATCAATTAAACATCATATCAATTAAATATAAGGACTAAACATAATCATGTCATAGCTAAATCAACATTCAAATCATATAAAAATTCCTTTCAATCAAAGATTAACATAATGACTAAACATAATCGAAATTCATATCAATAAATATCAAGTCATACTAGTAAACATAAGGACTAAACATAATTCAATGTCAAGTTACAGTTAAATCAACATTCAAATCATATAAAAATTCCTTTCAATCAAAGATTAACATACTGACTAAACATAATCAAAAGTCATATCAATAAAGAGATCAAGTCATACCCCTAAACATAAGGACTAAACATAATTCAAAGTCAAGTTACAGTTAAATCAACATTCAAATCATATAAAAATTCCTTTCAATCAAAGATTAATATAATGACTAAACATAATCGAAAGTGATATCAATAAAGATCGAGTCATAACACTAAGATTGAGTCATATATCTAAATATAAGGACTAAACAATTCCTTTCAATAAAAAATCAACATAATGACTAGACATAATTGAAAATCATATCAATAAATATCAAGTCATAACACTAATATCGAGTCATACCACTAAACATAAGGACTAAACATAATCAATTCATATCAATTAAACATCATGTCAATTAAACATAAGGACTAAACATAATTGAGTCATATCAATAAAGAGAGCTCAAATAAAAATTGCAATCTAACATAAGGACTAAACATAATCAAGTCATATCAATAAAGAGTGGTCAAATAAAAATTGTGATAAAGAGAAGTCAAATAAAAATTGCAATCTAACATAAGGATTAAACATAATCAAGTCATATCAATAAAAAGAGGTCAAATAAAAATTGAAATCTAACATAAGAACTAAACATTATCAAGTCATATCAATTAAACGTATGGACTAAACATAATCAAGTCATATCAATAATTTTAATAAAAAGGACTAAAATAAACATAGTCAAGTCGAACTAAAATAAATATCAATAAAGAAGAACTAAAATAATCAAGTCATATCAATTAAACGTATGGACTAAACATAATCAAGTCATATCAATAAAGAGAGGTCAAATAAAAATTGAAATCTAGCATAAGGAGTAAACATTATCAAGTCATATCAATTAAACGTATGGACTAAACATAATCAAGTCATATCAATAATTTTAATAAAAACGACTAAAATAAACATAATCAAGTCAGACTAAAATAAATATCAATAAAGAAGAACTAAAATAAACATAATCAAGTCATATCAATAGAGAGAGTTCAAATCAAAAATTCAATCAAATATTGCAAGTTACAAAATCAACATTCAAATCATATTACAAGGTCGATCCCAAGCTCAATAAGAAAGAGAAGCACGAATTAAATCTTGACTTGCAGTAACGTCCAAGCATTTGTATATATAAAAACCTATGAATCGTTTGCTTCGAATCATGTGGGATAATTGCTTTTTAAAATGCCAACCCTTCTTTGTGCCTCAAAGAAAGTTGTTAGAGATCGATAAATTGTTTGGTTGTCTCACTTCATTTATTGAAAATGGTTTCCATACGTTTTCCCGCATAGTTTGAATTGATAGAGGCGAATATCGGAAACCTCATCATCGCCCAAAATGTTTGCCATAAGCCTCAATGTGCCAGTAACTTTCCCACAATACTAATACCCAAATTTCACATATATAGTGGATAATCTTGCCTCCTCTGTGCCCATATCCCACTGAACATCGACCTTCTATTCATTTATTATTATGGTTGAAAATGGCATGATTTGGATGTTCAAAATTCTAATGGAAGACATTGCTTACGGGAAATAAGAATGCATATAATCATTAATTCCATGGACTATGTGGCAAAGAACAGAAAACAATACTGCTGTAGAGACCAAGTAGAATAAAACTAGTTTGAATTTCATATCATTCAATAGTTCTATCTTCTCTGGATTTCAAATTTCAAAATTTCAAAACATCTTTACAAAATTTCAACTAAGAAAACAAGGGCTCCAAATCCCCTCCATTCCAATCAGCCATCTTAGTTTTGTTCATAAATCAAAATAATATCACCCTATACCAGAACAAAATTGGAATTCCATAGTTTCAGACTCTTTCCCATCGTTGAACTCGAATAAGCCCAAAGAACCTGTAGTAAGAGACAGGGCCTCTTTTGAAAGTTCATCATCTTTAAAATAGAGCTCCCCATAAATGAGATTAAAGGAAATCCAATCAAAAGAAAAAAGAGTATCATAAATGTTCTTCAGAATAGGCCCTAGCCTAGCCTTAGAACAGTCACTGATATTTTTTTGTTTGCCAGAAGTGTGCCTTAGAACAGTCACTGATATTTTTTTTGTTTGCCAGAAGTGTTCTTCAGAATAGGCCCTAGCCTAGCCTTAGAACAATCACTGGTATTTTCTTGTTTGCCAGTTTATTATTAGTTTGGAGTCTCCCATCACTGACATCTTGTTATTTGCCCAGTCTATTAGTTCTCGATATTTTCTTGTTTGCCAGTTTATTACTAGTTTGGAGTCTCCCATCACTGACATTTTCTTATTTGCCCCGTCTATTACTAGTTTGCAGTCTCCCATCACTTGCATTTTTTTTGAGCTCTTTTCAATGACACCTCCAGCAATGTTGACAAAGCAATAAACTCGTCTCTGTTATTTGAGCCCCTTCCTAGCGCATACCTAATCTGACTGTAAAGGACCACTCCTACCCGCAAACAGGGAAAACCTTGACTGGCTCCATCAAAAAAGCTCCAAGGAATACCATAGTCCAGATTTGGCATTTTGGTCTGTCGAGGATTTTTAATCTTTGGCTCCACACAGAATTCCTTCGAAATCTTTGAAATGAGCCCAGCAGTATAAACCAGAGGAATGTCCACATTCCAAAATATGCTAGAGTTACACGCCCACTAGACACCAAAAACCAGCATACATGGGAAGCCTTCAAATTGTTTTACATATTTGTCCCCCAACCAACCGTGAGACACTCCTCCAGGCTAGGACTAGACCATTTAAACTTTGGCTTGAACTCTTTAGAGAGGATATTTAGGACCTGCAACGCACAAGGACATAAAATAAACAAGTGAGAAGAATTTTCAACACCCTTTAAACTTTGGCTTGAACTCTTTAGAGAGGATTTTTAGGACCTGCAATGCAGAAGGACAAAAAATAAACAAGTGAGAAGAAGTTTCAACATGTGATTTGCAAAGAGAGCATCTGCTAGTACCAATCCATCCACGTTGCAAACAATAAGTTTTATTCATATGGTTGTATCCCATTGAAATTTTAAACATTCAAGATAGACACCCATCCAAGTCATTTATACAAGTAATTCGTATGTGAATTAGAAATTTCTGGCTAGAGTAAAGAAGAATATTGTGTTGTTAAAGCTTTTTAAAGATAAACTGTGTATATTTTTTTGAAATTTTTAATATTTCATGTGGACACTTCACTCATTATCAAAAATAAAGAAAAAAAAAACATTATTTTAAGAAGCATGGCAGGTCATCCGCAGGGGTGTAGACCGATTGGCATGTGTTGTGTAAATGGAAGGAAATGTAAAAATGAGGTCTCAAGTTCGATTCTCACGTGCTTGCGGGCTGTGTGATTCTCCCTAGGGGTTATAAGGCAACCGACAGGATTCGACATACTGCCCCCCTAGTTACAAAAAAAAAAAGCATGGCAAGCCATAATCTCCACTTTTTTCTTTTACAAGGTGAAATCCAAATTCACATTAAAAACACCTAGTTGACATTGTCTATACATTCTTCCATATTGAGTTTCAATGAATTTGAATAAGTTCCCTCCACATAAAAAAAATATAAAGATCATAAAAAACATATAAGGATAGAAATATTGAGTTTCAATGAATTTGAATAAGTTCCCTCCACATAAAAAAAACATATAGGGATCATAAAATATAAGGATAGAAATACTGAATCTCAATTTGAATAAGCTCTCTCCACATTAAAAAAACAAAAAACATATAGGGGTAAAAATAATGAATCTCATTAAGTTATATTAAAAAGACATATAGAAGTAGAAATATTGAATCTGATTAAGTTAGCTACTAAGCGTTGATTGTTGATTTTGGTAAGTAAATTGGATTGAGCTCATGTGGTTAGGAAGTTTGTTGAAATGATTATTATCTTTTGCATGTTCGCAATAATTAGAACATTTATCTGATTGAGTCAAGCTTTAGAAGCTTCTCCTTCCCACATTTCCTAACTCTAAATTTTGGAAACCGGAAGCATCCTACACACCGCTTTGAACTAGATGAGTGGTTAACAATATAGAAGCCGTGTCTTCTAGTCAGGGAATTAATTTAGTGATGGGAGGTAAGTGGCCTAATTTAGTGATAGGGGGTATTAATTTGGTTTGATGCTTATAAGGGAAAGGCCCGATCCACAATTCAGCCTGATTTATAAACTGGAATTAAAAGTTAATATTGGTCTCATAGTTTAATTGGAGTTTAATTTAAGGTGACTAGGTTTAAAAAAAGTCATCTTTGGAATGCTCGAATCAAGGTCTCTTCTGATTTTATGAAATACTCATGCTAGATAATAATGACTATTCAAATATTTTAATAGACATTATGTTTAAATAAATGATTTAAATTCAAAAGGAAAACCCTTTATTTCATGGAACGAGAGATTAAAATTTCATGATGCTAGACATTTGTTAAAAATAACATGAGAAAGAAAAGGTGGTGCTTGGTTTCAAATAATAATATTGACCTCAAGCCTGAAAGTGACAAGGATCAAATCTACATTTTGCCAAAGTGATAAGGATTAAATCTACATTTTGAAACCATGTTGAGTGATAACATTAATTAACTTAAGGGTATAGATAGTGTCTTTCGACTTACCTAACTTCATGGACTTGTAACTTTTTTTCAAGACCTTAAGGTGTCATGTATTTTATAATGTTTAGAGGAAAAAAATAACTTTTAAAAGAATTGTCACATGATCCCTTTAAAATTTATTGATATGTTATCTTGTCATTCATTAGCTATAGTGATTTCGATTTTGATTCATACTTAATTAAGCGAAGGCCAAATTTTAAAATTTGATAAGTGTCAGATGATTATCACGTATTCATGATGAAGACACATCAAATATTTAAGCATTCAGAATCATTATATGATGTGGTGGTTCTTCACACAAGACCAACGTGGATAGTTTCTCTTTTGAACAAAAGAGAATAAAATAAAATGATGCCAAAAAAAAGGAAATTTTTTTCTTCCATTCTTTCATTGGATAGCTCTATGTGCCAGCTTCATCCAAAATTATATGAAATAAAAAACAAAGGTCATATGCCCAACTTCCAAGATACTACCAATTTTCTCACATTCTCAGCATTTTCGCAAAATCCATTTATCTCTATACACTCCTCAAGTTGTACCCCTTAACTCTCCAATTTTTCAGGATTTTCCTTATTTCTCCGCATTTTATTAATTGTATTTCTCCACATTTTATTATTTTTATTTCTCCCACTTTTTATTATTTTTATACTAAGTTTTACCACCCTCACATTTCTCTCCTCCCTATATTTACCAAGTCTTACCAAGATTTACTGCCTACCTGCATTGACCAAACCCACTACCTTTACTAAGTCTTACTAAGTTTTACCACATACCTGCATTGACCAAACCCCCACACCTACAAATACCAACATTTCTCTCCTCCCTATATTTAATAGTTTTACTAAGTTTACCGAACCCTCATACCTGCATACCTATAAACCCTTGCAACTTGCATTTCTACAATCCTCAAATTGCACCCACATTGACCAAACCCCTGCACCTGCAAACCCCTGCAACCCACATTTCCAAAATCTACAAATTGCACCCGCAAATCCTGACAACCCACAATTATGCAACAATGCCCTATCTTCCTGCATTTTATTATTTTTATTATTCCTCATTATTATTTTGTCATTTCTTCACATTTTATTATTTTTATTTTTATTATTGCTCATTATTATTTTTCCATTTCTCCGGATTGAATATCTTTATTATTATTGTCATTATTATTATTATTCCTCATCTCTTATATCTCCACACCCCTCACTAGACGAACTAATTCTCTAGTACTAGGGATGATTTTAGGGGCTAAATTTTGCTCATGGGCTAATTTTCCATGGTTTTTCCCAAAAAACGATTCCCCAAATTCTATAGGATAAAATTATTTTACCTTAAAAATTGACAAAACTTTATACAAACTATATAAAATCCTTATAAATTTGAATATTTTTACAAAAATATCGCCAAACATTTTATATTTGGCATATGAAGGATTAGTAAGATTCACCAAGGTTTCTACATTTTAAAATAAATTTCCATCCGTAAAATCATCCATGTTCTCTATGTTGACGAACCACTTATTATCTTCCTTTGGCATGCCTTTCAATAGACACTCTAACCTATGAGAACATGACATGTGGAAACCCCTGCACATTTGGATATGTGGCAGTGAAGTGGACCTATCTTTAAGTAACACTTGGGAAGCATGGGTTGAACACAGATGATTGGGCAGTGATGTGGAAACCAAGAACTACACTATGCACAAGCTACACAAGGTTCCATGGTTGTCTCTCTACTTCACACAAGTAATATGGGATGTCATTTTCTTATAAGCATGAGATCAAAACCCTCCCACAATGAAAGTGGGATAAATAGGGTGGACTTACAAAATCAAGGGTCAAGAATTCATGTGAAGAATAGATCGACGATTGTTGACACCCTATCTTCTAGAGGCCATAACGTTTGCTCACAATGTCCAAATTGAGAAAACAAGATCTCGTTGGAAAGATAAAGCCATGAAGAATAGCCTGGAAGGGATTTATATGGTTTCCATGGTATTTATCATGAGTTAAAAATTAAAACACAATTCTGACTATTTTTGAATTGGTAGAAAATTATTTTCAAAAATGGTTTATTAAAAGAAAATTCAAGAAAACCTAAAGTGGGTCCTAGTTGGGGGAACATATAACTAAGTTCACATTTACAAAGGGGATTTAATAATCATTCATATTTTCATAATCGTATCACCATTACATGAGTATATTTAAGAATGGTTGAATGATGTGTTAAAAGTGATCGCTAATCTACCGTAATCTTGAAGATCAAAGAAACGATTACAACAATTTTGCTCGATATGCTCCGTCTTATTTAAAGAATGAAAAATAAGACACAAGGGCTATTCTCTACTATAATTTTTGTGAGTACATGCATTTGTCTAAATCATTTCCCTCACTTCAATTCTTTTTTAGTCTGCAAATAATCCATCCTTGTCACTCAGAATATTTTCTCTATACAAGACTGATTTGTAACTGCTTATTTTGTGTTCTAGTTTACCTATGCTTGATATATGGTCCACGAAAGCTTCATCCTAGACCACCAGGTCAAATGCATTTCTTATGTCTCGTTTAATTATCAAGAATATTATGTAGTGTTGAGTTTTTTCACACATTTTATTTGATATTGAATAGTCAGTTTGTACTTATTTTTGAAATGTCACAGTGAGCTATATTGGAGCTCATGACTTTTTTGGTTTCATACTTCTATTTGAGCATGAAATCAAGAGAATGAGTTTCCTTTACATATTTATTGTATGATTGTTTCTAAATCATTTAAGGTTTGTTAAAAGGAGCATCTTTTCTACTCTTTGTTTTATTCATTTTTCTTTAGACATATTGTTGTGTCTTGCCATTATATGGAGATGTATATGATACAACGTTATGAACTATTTTCTTTCCTCGTGATTTAAAAATTCTTTCTTTTTCAAATTGTTCTTTTCCCACTCCACTCTCTGGAATTAGTGTGATGAATGGTAAATCCATTGTTTATAAATATGGACATAATTATTATCTGAGTGAGAAATACAAGAGCACCACCTCTTTAAAAATGCAGAGGATATTTTTGAATTTGCATAAAAATACCTTAAGAGGTTGTCTCTTGTCCTTAAAAAGAAAATACAACAACACTTTTAGCAACTCTAATGAGGAGATGAGTCATTTTCAAGAACTCTAATACTTTTCTTTTAGGATAAGATGTTATTGAAAAACTAGAAGCTATCAAGTTCAAGTCTTGGAAGGAGATCTGGTATATTTATTGTTGAATGGTTTAAGAAGAACTTAGTTCTTGAAAACCTTTTTCAAGGAACATTAGATGGCCTTCAAGATGTATTATTGGAATTTGAGGCCCAAGTCAATTATAATGAATTCTGGAGAATCAATAAACCATCCAGGATTTGGGAGGATGAGCTCCTTGACGAATCCATTATTAAAACTTTGTACTTTGAAAAAATATGCCTTGGAAAATCCATTAAAAAAATTATGGAATTACAATAATATGTCTATAATGACTCCACAAAAGATTTTATTTCATGTTGTGATGATATTTTTCCTTCTCCACCAATCCAATAAAAAAAAATTCAATTTATTGTAAAGGGAGAAGGCTATCAAAGAAAGAAATGGTTGCATAAAATTCCCCTAAATTTGCAAAGAGAGGTGCATCCCTTGCCAAATATTTCCATGGAGAAGTTTCCCATCTTCTTTAGAAATAGTTCAGAGGATGTGGAGAATAATTTGATTAAGTTTAATAATGTTTGTAATATTTACAATGTGTCTGAGGATGACATTTCTTTCTGATTGTTTATATAAACTCTAAAAGGAAATTCTTATGAATCGTTTTATTCATTATTTCTCGAAACCATCACTAGTTGGGATGTATTAGAACACTTATTTGTAGAGAAATATTTCCCAAGGAAATGTCCATTTTCTCTTTTCTTAAAGTTGGTTGAAATCAAGATGAATGAGAAAGAGACAGTTAAAAAAATCATTTTCAGATTTCTAAAAGTCCTTCATAAGATTCCTCCATAAATGTTTCCCATTGATTTCATCATTTTTAGATGCTATGAAAATTCTTTACAAACAAATATAATATTTTTATTGAACCAAGAGGGAATGTGCACCTAGAAAAAGTTAATGTAGGGAGCTCAATTCATTCACAAAAATATTCATGAAAATAAAGATGATCTATTAAACTTTCCAGTATGATTCCAAGATCATGGAGAGAGGGATTTAGAAGAGAAATCCAATGAAAGACGTAAACATTTGTTTACATCGAATTGTGTTCCTATAGTTGAAAATGAGAATCCCAATGCTTCATCTCAAGACAAATACCATCTTCCACTTGCTCCATTGAAGGGAAATTGTGACCTCTCATATGCTCAATCTAAGATTAATGTTGAAAAACAGTTTAAGGAGGGATTTGATGAACCTCTACCAAATGCACATGAATATTTCATTCAATCTAGGAATGATGAAAATGTTGCAGTGGGTTCTCAATGGCCACATCTAGTTTATACAAATCCAAAAGAGGGATGCCATCATGGGATAAATAAATGTGATGATTAAAGTTATCACTTTATATTAAACTTTAAAGCTATTGATTTCTTATTCAGAGTAGAGTTTAAGGAAGAAGAGGTCTTTGCACCATCAAAATTAAAAGGGCATTTAAAACAAGAGGGATGGGTGATATATTTTACTTCTTAAGGAAATGATATTGTTGGTGAACAACAAAATATAGCCCTACAATCCTCCATATATTTTCAACAACAATTTATGTTTGCAGCCTCACCATGGTAGGATTATCATTATATGATGGAAGAATGTATTTGGAATATTTCTAATAAACCAACTCTGTCAACCATGACTGTGAGTAAGAAGAAGATTTTTCTACACAAATGGATACATTGGAAGTCCAATTACACTTGAAAGTAACCTTGTTCTCCAACTAAGTTAGGATAGGTAGATTTTTGCTTCTCATATATGTAATTTGTTCTTTTAATACAATTTTCCTAATAACAATTTGTTGGATCAAGATAATGGTTTGGGGATGAATCCATAACCTGATGGATAAGGACATTGGTCTGGGTCTAGTGTTCTTAGCAACCCATAGGGGGTCATTGTCCCATAGTTGGAGCCAGATGTTGATTTCGTATCTTGTCAACCATCAACTAGAGTAATTTCGATTCATACTTAATCAAGAGGAGATCGAATTTTAAAATTTGGTAAGTGCTAGATGATTGTCTCTTATTGATCATGAAGACATAACAAGTATTTATGAATTATGAATTAGTTTATGATGTCATGGTTCTTCTTCACGTAAGTTCAACATGGATGGTTTCTCTTTTGAACAAAAGAGAAGAAAAGAAAAGGATACCAAAAATAAGTAAATTGCTTGTGTTCATCCTTTCATTGGATATCCCTATGTGTGAACTTTGTCCAACATTATTCATAATAGAAAACATAGGTCATATGCCCAAGATATTTCCAATTTTAAAACATCCTTCGCATCTCTGCAACCTCCATTTTCCCCTTCGCATTCCTCTAGTTCTATCCCTCAAATCCCCAACACTTAGTCATTTTCATGATTTTGCTTATTTCTCCACATTTTATTATTTTTATTTCTTCACATTTTATTATTTTTATTTCTCCCACATTTTATTATTTTCATACTAAGTTTTACCATCCTCTATTTCTCTCTTCCATATATTTACTAAGTTTTAATAAGTTTTATCGCATACATGCATTGACCAAACCCCCACCCCCACACCAACATACCTTCAACCCCCCACATTTCTCTTTCTCTCATCCCTACATTTACTAAGTCTTACTCCTATATTTACTAATTCTTACTATGTTTTACCGCATACCCACATTTACCAAACCCTGACACCCGCATACCTTCATTGACCAAACCCCTACACCCACATACTCACAAACCCCTTCATTTATCTTTCTCCCCTCCCTATATTTACTAGGTCTTAATCCTATCTTTACTAAGTCCTACAAAGTTTGAACACATAACCACATTAACCAAACCCCCACACCTCCATACCGCAAACCCATCCATTTATCTCATCCCTATATTTACTGGTTTTACTAAGTTTACTAGATCCTTTCACCCACATACCAGCAAACCCCCACAACCCACATTTCTGCAATCCTCAAATTGAACCTGCATTGACCATACCCCCACACCTACAATCCCCAAAAAACTATATTTCTTCAATCCTTAGATTTCACTTGCATTTTCGCATCACTCAAATTGCACCTACATTTCCCTATCTGCCCACATTTTATTATTATTTTTCTATTTCTCTTCATCTTGTTATTTTTTTTTGTTATTATTCCTCATTCCTCTATCTCCCCATAATCCTGCATCCCCGTGGTTATATCCCTAAAATGCCCTACTCATTCATACATGGCATTGGCCCTCTTACTTGCATAATTTTCCAAATCATTACTGAGAAGCTCTACTTAAGAAACCAATTTTTATATCATCTAGGTGCCTTGCACCACTACAACCAACGTACATATGCTTGTTTCATGCTAGACAACTTGCATACTTATGCTTGTTGCACAATACACAACCCACGTATACCTCCAAAATTTGCAAAAAATAAAAATTTGTAAGGATTTCGGTGGAATTCACGGGCTATTGGAGGTTTCCCAACCAATTCACCTACTATAGCCCGTCCCCCAATTGATAACCATCATTTTTTCATATAAAAGGAGGTGTTTGGGTATCATTTCACAACCAAGCATAAGAACAGTGAAACTATGCCCAATTTCACTTCCCTTATTTTCCCAAGCATTTGCTACCTTTTGTGAGCAGGGATGATTTTAAGGATGGAAATTTATTCTAAAATCTAGAAACCTTGGTGAATATTACTAATCCTTCATATGCCAACTATAAATTATTGGCGATATGTTTGTAAAACTATTCAAATTTCTAAGGATTTTATATAGTTTTTATAAATTTTTGGCAATTTTTAATGTAAAATAATTTTATCCTATAGGATTTGGGCGAATCATTTTTAAAATAGCGAATCTCGCTTTTGGAAAAACCATGGAAAATTAGCCCATGAGGGAAATTTAGCCCCTAAAATCATCCTTGTTCGTGAGTTACTTCCTCAACACTCCATGTTCAACCCCTTTTCTTCCATTCAATCCATTACCTTTCCTTGAGGTGATTAGTAGAGTGTGAGAAGAGGCTTATTGAAGGTGCACTAGGAGCATTGTAAAGAGGATCCTAGACTAGGTTCGCAGAATGGTGGCAGAGAATGATTACAAGTTTCGGTCTTTGTTTGATGAATAAAAGAATCACCTTTCCCTGACCCAAATGATGATGTTTTGTGTCTTTTATTTGATTTATACATAGCATTTGATATCTAACCCTAATTCATGAATGGAAATAACATGCTTGTATCCCTTGTTTCCTTAGTCTTGGATGCAGGTCAACCTTGGGAGGAGATTGCAATCTTTGGAGCTACATGGCTTGACATGATTGTCACTAGACATTGAATAAAAGGTATAGTTACCGATCTTCTCTTCTACTGCTTGCTAGTCATTTATTTTGGTATGTTTCGGGTAGTGTATAAACTAGGTTGACTTTTAGACAGTCATTTTCTATGTCTATATTGTAAACCCTGTTATAGTTATAGGGGGATTTTCCTGCTAGCAGAATTGGAGACCATACTGGGGATCTCTCTAGGTTTTTAGGGAGGTTTTTGGGTTGATTGATTGGTTTTTGGTTTCCTTTTGAGTTTCAATCAACTTTACTGAGTCTTTTTAGGGTTTTTGGTCACCTGCAAGGTGCATACCAGCTTCCCCTACCCTGTAAGTCTGCCTTGTCTTTTTATTTTTGAAAAGTCTCATATTTGTATGCACCTTGTTTTGGGTTAGCCCATGTACATACGCTCTCTGAATAGTAGACAACCCACATACATACGCATGATATAAATGCAACAATCGGCATATTTGTTTCATGAAAGTATTTTTTTAATAAAGAGAGATTTTGTATCTTTCCTGGTAGAAGTTCAGACTTCTCAATACTTTCTTGAATCAATCATAGTCTTTGTTTGTGGCCATAAATTGGGTTGACGTTTCGATTCACTTGTTCCTTAGTCTTCTTGTGTTTACCCTAAAAGTTTTAGAGTGAGCTATCAAGTCTTAGATCCACCTTTTAGTTTCTTTGTTGAATCCCTACAATCTGTAGTGGGCTTAAGGTATTTATCAATATTTCTTTCATTCTTCTCTTTGTTCCTGTTTCTTTCTTTGAAAAAACGAAAAAAAGGTTTTACTTCAGTTTTTTTCTTGTTAAAGAAGTTTGGAAAATAAATAAAAAAAGGAATTTATTTTCTTTCATTTAGTTTGGTAAAGTAGTCAAGTTTTTTATTTGCAAAAGAAAAAGAGTCTTCATTTCAAAGTTCTTTTCAATTTCTTGAAACATAAGTAGTTTGTAGTCAAATGAAAGCAAGTTTTAGGATTTCTTCATTTACAAGATCTCGAAATATCAATTAGAAAAGTTGAATTTACAAAGAGTTGTTTACAAGCATTGCTTTAATTTCGAAGTATCTTTTTCCTTCAAATGCTTTAAAGTTCTCTTCCTTATTCATCTCTTCATAACACCATCAGTTTCACTACTAAAACCTTTGTATAAATCAAGCCTTAAAATAAACGCTTAATCTAAAACATATTAGACTTTCTGTTTGTAGGGTTCACCGACTAGTTTAGGGTTTTAGGGCCCTGAATTAGGTGTGAAGAGAAAAATCTTCAAGACCACTTTAAAACAAACATTGGAATCTGATATAGGGAGTGTTTTAAGTCCAATATTGTAAGAGTTAGTCGGGGACCCCCTCTAACGCAGGGAATAAACACAAGGTCGCCTTAGGAAAGGAAAAGGAGATAACACCTCTAAAGCTGGACTAAATGTAATGGGGATTGCATATTGACAATATTTCTTAGGAACAATACCGATCACATTTCCCTATGGAGCTTCATGGACCTCGAATCCATTTGAGATCCTCAGTTGTATTCCAGACAAATTTCTTTCGATACCCTTAAAGGGCTTTGAAATTTCTATCCTACTCATTACGATTTTACCGACTGTCAACTATACCCTCCTAGTAACTAACTGCGATATGGAAAACTAGTTGCCCATATTTTACGGACTTACACAGGTGACTACAGGGGTATACCATGGTACCTAGGGTGGAAGTTGGATCACGCTTCGTAGAGTATACCTAGAGAGTGCTTCCGTGTTCGATTTTCACTTGCACTGGTTGCTTGCTCTAGTGTTGATTGGCATAACCATCCTTCCCACTAGTTAGTAGACTGTTTGATTTATCTTTAGGAAAATTTTAGTGTGTGATTTATTTTCTATGCTAGTCAATCCTTACTGTTTCGTTTGATCATTTCACAAAGTGGAATATTAAAATATTTGTCATTCGTGAAGGCTTCAGGTCTTGTCATTGGTTACTCTGGAGCCACCTCCGCCACTGTTGAGGTGAAGACTTGATCAAGAGGGGTCGTTTGAAGCAACTAGGCTGCAAGAAACTGTGCCCAAGCCTGTTCCGAGAGGAGAGTTTCTAGATTCAGAGGAAGACACCATCTATGACTTTGAAAATAAATGTTTCATGCCAGCCAATCCTCAAATTACTGACTTATCGGTGTTGGTCTTGATTCAGATTGTCCCTCCCTAGGTGACATCTTTTGAGAGCCAATTATTTCTACAAGTGGAAATTCAAGTGAATGATGTTACTTCGTCTAGGAGTCTCCATACTCCCGTTACATCTACTAATGTAGAGGAAATCCTACCTCCTCTCCCACCTTTGCCAGTCAGGACCACAGTTTTCTCGACTCCCTCAACTTTCGGCAGTGGTCTGGTACCTTTAATGGATTTGACTACTATTATGTTTACTCAGAGTGCCACGAGCACTCCCTTCTCATAGGGGATGCCCGACTTTGACACAAACGCGATTCTTATTCTACCTTACATACCATGGGTCTGGGGGAAAGGAGCTCCAACGCTCCCTTGTAAGGGTCAACCATGGGCACTACTTTCCATTTTAATGCTATCCCTTATGGTGAGGGTCATATACCCCCTCTGTCCCCTTCGCTCAACTGTGATTTTCAATAGTTGATTGGGTCGAATGGTAATTATAGCTTGTTTGTTGGATGTAGTTTAGGACCTTCATCTTATACAATGTCGGTGGGATCTATGCCATTCTCTTTGTTCGATGCGTTTGGGAACAATGCTTTCTCGTTTTTGGGAAACCCCAACTTTGGTCAGCAAAACCTGATGCAAGGTATTATTCCTTCACAGGGAGTGACAACTGGAGTTTACTCCACACTAGGTCTTTGGAATCCTTGGTAGGGATCAGTTCCCTCACAATGGATTTCAGTTGGGGGAAACCCCTTCCATACTCAATGGAACCCCGGGCAAGGCTCTATACCCATGCCCATCAGATCGACTGGGGGAATCCCCTTCCAAGGTCCTTGGAATACAATGCAGGGAGCAATCTATGCACAAGATATGTCGTCCAATTTCGGGAGTCAGTCGATGAAACCCCAACAAACACAGTTTCCATTTTCTAGTTAAGGCCATGGTTTCTACCAAAACCCTGACCAACATTTCAAATTTTCCTAGAAACATGGTGCCAATCAAAATCCAGGTCCCTCTTTTCTTGTAAATAATTAACAACTAAAACTACCATTTTTGGAAACTCTACATATGCCAGACCTGTCGAGATTAATGAATGACCCGATTTGTCATGATCCACATTGGCCCCCCGTGTCGACTAAGTTGCCTTTGGATATTCTAAAATTTGAGGGAAATTATCGTGAAGATCTAGGTGATCATGTGACGACCTTTCACTTGTGGTGCTCGTCAAACTCGTTGAAGGATGACTCTGTCCTATTGTGACTTTTTCAATGCACTGTTATAGGGGGTGATAAAAAGTGGTATATTGAGCTCGATGGCTCGAGGTACTATTAATTTAATGACTTAGAGATGGTCTTCTTGAACCATTTCCAGTTACCTGTGAGATACGATGTCGACATTGAATTGTTGGCCAACATTGAGCAAAGAAAGTCCGACCACATCTATGATCATATCCGAGAATGGTAGCATAGAAAGAGCTTGATTAAGGTCAAGGTCCCTCCGACTTTATTTCTTGAGTGGTTCTTGAAGTCTTTGGTGCCTTTCGTATACAAGGACGTAGCGAATTCCATAGTGTTTTCATAGGAGTAGGAGATTACGAGAGCCCAACAACTTGAATTTATATACTCTTAGTTTGGCATGCTCTATGAGATTTTTCTATATGTGCCATGGTCTACTCTCGCTAAGGCCAATAAAACGTCTAGTCCCCATGTCGATGAAATTATGGGCTGAAAAGAAAGCAAGTCCATAGATATGTTGTCAAATCAGTTGCAACAATTGTCGATACAACAGACTGTGGCTAGCCAGACTCCGAGTTCGGTTGTTCCCCCTACCCAGGCATCAGATGTTCATAGTTTGTAGTCGACGAATCCCATGGTGAGCCAACAGGTCAAGGGAAAGAATAAACAATGAAATACGAAGGGTAAATGGGAGAAAAAGGCTGACAATAATGTTGGTGGGGGAAAAACAAATAAGAATAATTTGAAGTATCTGTGTAATATATGCACGGAAGACCACCTGAATCACCTATGCCCTTGGATCACAGAAGCCCGAAATCTATTAGCACAACAACAACATGTTGTGCTGATGAACCCTTTTCTACAAGGGAAAAATATGTCTTAGGTTTCCGCATCCATAAGTGCGGTAGGGGGCAGTCATGGACCCCCCACACCTACTAATAACAACCCAGCCACAAATATTTAAAATATGAATTCGAAGGCTCATTTATCAACCAGGACCCGAGATTACGAAATGACAGAATCTATCGAGAAGGGAAAGGAATCCACTAACCCATTAAATCCTCTCCAAATTGAGAAGGTGGTGGTCGAAACAATGACTTGCATCCATAAAGGTGTGTTTAAGAAGGCTTCTCATAATCCAAATGTGAGGGTCACCCAAAACTACTCTGTTGTAGAATATATGGCACAGACCCCTTGCACGATGTCCTCTCTGGAAGTCCTCCAGAGTTTCCCCTTGTAGAGAAAATATTTGTTGTCCACCTTGGGAGCAAGAGAGACTAGTAACCTAGGAGTGATCATTTTTTATCCAACCGACTTAAAACCACGTCTTCCTCAACATGTTTCCTTTCACATAGTAGTAGCTTACACCATGAAATATTTTACACGGAACATCTTCCGTACGATGGTTGATGAGTGTGCCTCAACTTGAGTGATGTCATTGGCATGTTGGAAGGTCATTGACCAACTTGAGTTGTCTCTGTTGTGTACGTTGCTTACATATTTTTACGGTCGGTCGTTTAGACCACAGAAAATAATTCCTTCATTTCCCATGTAGTTAGGGGGTAAAAATGTGTGTGTCAAAGTTGAATTGGTTGATGTGACTATCGAATACAACATGTTGTTAGGAATACGTTGGACTTATGCGATGCATGCATTGGTTTCTATGCTTTCAGGTATTTTGTTTTTCGCATGAGGGCCAAATTGTGACCATCGACCAATTGTCTTTCTCTCGTCCTGACCCTTCATCTGTAGCCTCGCACTGTCAATTTAGGTTCCGGTTTGTTTTCTTCATTTATGGGAACCTTTGATTACCCACCACCTTCTACCGATGTAAATATTAGATCGATTTTTCCCGACCAGGCGAGGGCTGCAATTTTGAAAATATCATCATTTCAAATGAGCTACTTTAACGATCCATGGAATTTACCTTCCCCATTGGCCTCGATGGAATGGATAGGGCATCATGGCATGGTCATGCCCTTATCTGGGACTGAGGTTGCGTGCAACATTGTTCAACAAACTTCAGCCAACTCCGATATGACTCCCTCAAAGGAGTTATATCCATCTCTTGAGCCTATTTGGGCTCAGGATTCTCTTGCCACTAAAGATCCTTTAGACTTGGTCTTTCCCTCTGATGAGGCAATTCTCTAGGCAATGAATGGTCCTGATAGACCTTGGGATGATCTATATCATAGATATCACTTCCTTCTCAAGCTTAGGAGAATAGAGGTGGCATAATTTGTTTTGACCGTGAATGGAGATAATCCTTGTCTTATCAATCCTTTGGCTATGAATGGAGTTTATGCTAAGGCTAACATGGAAAGAATTTCTACAACTATTCCAATCGATATCTCCAAAACCCCTGGCTTCATGGAGAATGTTTTCATCGAAGCAAATTGCTCCCTCTAAGAGATTCTAACTTACACCGAGTTATTCAAAGAGTTCCATGACATTTTTGCTTGGTATTACGAGGAAATGTCAGGCATCGAACCACAAATTTTCAAGCATGAAATCATGACTTATCTTGATGCCAAACCGATCCAACAGAAGATTCATCTGGTCAATCCTCAAAAAGGGACAACAATCAAGGAAGAAGTAGAAAAATGTTCAAAATCAGTTTTATCTACTCTGTACAATTAACAAAATGGGTGTTAAACCTGGTTCTGGTTAACATTAAACAAGGAACGATTTGTGTTTGTATGGACTTCCATGATTTTAATAAGGCCTTCCTGAAAAACAATTTTCCTACCCCATTTATCGATCATATTTTCGATGAATGTGTGGGTTGCAAAGTATTTTTCTTCATGGATGGTTTTTCGGGATACATTAATATTCAAATCAAGCTCGAGGTCCAACATAAAATGACTTTTATTTGTCCTTGGGGTACCTTCGTGTATTGTTAGATGCCTTTTGGCCTGAGTAATGTTGGAGCCACCTTTCAGTGGGCCATGTCATTTTCTTTTCACGACCTCAAACACATATTCAAGGTGTACCTTGATGATATAGCATCACGTTCTCGCAAGAGATCTAATCATCCCGACCATCTATGACTAACCTTTGAATGATGTCTCTACTATCAGATTCACTTGAATCCTAACAAGTGCATTTTTTGCATGACGTCGGTTCTTCTTTTAGGTTTCATTGTATCAACAACAGGGATCATGGTTGATCCTCTCAAGGTTGAGGCGATAGTTTAATTGCCTCCCCCATGCACGATATCCCAACTTCAAAGGTGACAAAGGAAAAAGAATTTTCTTCGGTGTTTTATCACGAATTACACCGAGATCACTAAAGTGTTTATGCGTATTTTGAAAAAAGGGGTCCCATTTTGTTGGGATGAAGCTCCTCAATGATCCTTTGAAGCATTGAAATGTGCCATGACATTTTCCCCTCTGCTCTGGCCTCCCAATCATAAGAAATATTTCTTGTTGTATTTGGCTACTCTGGAGTCGACCATCGGTATGGTCTTGGTTCAAAAATATGATATGATCGAAGATTATGTTATATATTACCCTATTTGAGGCCTGGTTGGACAAGAACTCAATTACTCAAATGTTGAGAAACTTTCTTTGGCGGTTGTCCATGTTGTCCAACGATTCCATCATTACATTTTTCTTCACAAGACCACCATCATTGTCATTGTCAACCATTTCCAATATGTGTTAACACGATGGGTTATTGACGGAAATATTAGTAGATGGATATTCATCTTATAGGAATTTGACTTGGATTTTGTTTCTGCGAAATCCAAAAAGTCAATGGTCTTTGCCAAACTCATATCAGAACTTTCGGTCAAGTCTAGTGATATCATTCTTGAAGAATCGCCTATTAATGGAGATCTTTTTATAATTGTATCTTTGGACCCCTGATATGGAGATATACTTATATATCTTCAGAATTTGAAGTGCACCGCTTCTTCTTCCCATGATGAGTGTCGAGGAATTCGACATTAGGAGCGAAACTATTATATCCTCGATGACATGTTCTATCGTCGAGGTGTAGATTGAATTATTCGACAATGTCTTACCCATGAACAAGTAGAGCTCCTTTTGAACGATTGTCACACTAGAGCATGTGGAGGTCATTTTTCTGGGTTGGAAACAACCCAAAATATTCTACATGTAGGTTACTTCTAGCCCTCATTAATCAAATATTGTTTAGAGGCGGTCAAGAAGTGCCACCCATGCCAGATCTTATGTCGGAAGATGCGGGCACATCCTACTCTTATGCTTCCAATCAGTCTTGTTGGTCCTTTTACTAAGTGGGGGATTTCCTTTACTACATGTCACCCTTCTTCAGCTAAGGGGCATCATTACATCATCGTAGTAGTAGACCACTTCACAAAGTGGGTAGAAGCTATGCCAACGTTTATCAATGATGGAGAAACAACAACTCTTTTTATATTTAATCATATAGTAGTAAGGTTCGGTATCTCGAAGGAGATTGTCACTGACCATGGAAGTCACTTCCAAAACAAAATGATGACTAACTTAATGTCAAATATTGGGTTCAAAAAAAACATTCGTCACCTTATTACCCACAAGCGAATGGTCAGGTTGAAGCTATGAATAAGTCTCTCAAGACTATTCTTCAGTGGACGATCAATTTTTCCAAGTCAAATTGGCATTTGATGTTATATTCAGTGTTGTGGGCCTATCGAACGTCTATGAATACTGCCATGGGTTTTTCACCTTTTCAACTCGTATATGGGTTGGAAGAAGTCTTGCCTATTGAGTGTCAGATTCCTTCTTTAAAGTTGGCAGTGGAATTATTGTCCGACACTTCACCACTTGAGGAACACCTTCTATATCTTGAGCAGCTCGATGAGAAATGTCATGATGCAGCCTTAGCTAATGAGGCTCATAAGAAATGATTCAAGTTTCAGTATGATCATTCCATTCGTACTAGGATTTTCTCCAAAGTCAATCTTGTCATGGTCTATGATCAAGAAAAAGATCCCCTAGGGGCAGCCAAGTTCAAACCCATGTGGTTCAGATTGTTCATTATGAAAGAGGTCTTGGAGAAGGGTTCTTACCCTCTGGTTTATTTTTAGGGAAATGCCTTGGAAGAGACTATAAATGGGCTCTACCTTAAGAAGTACTACTCTTAGGTTGGTCATCTAGGTGACTTATTGTATATATGTATAGCCTCTTATACATTTTTTGTCTTTTTTTGTTTTGTGGACGTCTAGTTATTTATGTCTTGTTTTTCATTGTGGCATATGTCAAGTGAATTAGAGGGTTCTTTTCGGTTCATGTACGACACTAGTTGACACACTCAGAGGATTGCTTCTACAGATTGGTTGATTTTCACACCTAGAGGCCAGTTGCTATCTTCCATAGGTATTTGTCTATGCGACGTTACAAACAATGTTGTCGAGTATAGCATAGTAATAGAATTGCTTTTTGACACTTTGTCACATGACATTTCTCACCTCTGGGTTTACCTATATGCTTAGTTATTTGTGTCCCAATTAAATGGGGTTTAATGCATTTATGGTCCTACTCTATGCTGATGATTCCTTAGGGTATGTCTCTTAGAATGATCTTTTGATTACATTACATATATCCATGTTCCTAGGAGATTTAATCATCTAACATATGCTCTATCTAATCAATTTTTAGATTGGCATGTTGCTCACATATAAAAATAAAATCACACACATAACATGTAAATACATTTGTAAAAATGTCATACATAAGAAAAGAAAGATATATATATATATATATATATATATTTCGAAAAAATATTGTTATGAGTACATAGGCAGGCATGAAAGCCTCAAAAGTCATCATTATACATCATTGGGCTTATTCCCTCAAAAAATACATTTGGTACAAAATGTTCCCTCATTACATCAATGGTCTAGTGCTATCTAAGGAAGAGGCCTATCGGCCCTGCTAGAATGTACAACGACGTTCAAAAGACGTCGAAACAACTGGACCCAAGTCCAAGGAACCCCTACTACATGCAGATGTATAGTTGGGGGGGGATACTCGATCTCGGCCATAGGAACAACTTGATTGAGTGTAGTGAGGTTGTGCTCCACTCGTCGCAAGAATATGTTAGCCTCTTTTGCTGGGGTTCCTCTTGCAACTATTGGTCCTCCTATCGATGTTGGTCCTGCCTTAGGTCGATGACTTCACCAAGTCCTGGCGAAGGCTGTTGGTCGAACATGCCCCACATATGTACATAATAGATACATGAATCAATACTCTATACAAACATAAAAAGGATATATACACAAAATTAAAAATTAAGTAAATTTTAAAATATATGTTACATATATCGCTTTTGTCCTCGCTGGGAGGCATAGGCATGTCAGGCTCTCTAGTGAAGTTGATCCCTGCATATGGGTAATCCTCACTCATTGTGATATGAAATGGAAACCAGTAAAAAAATGTGTCTTCAAAGGCCTCTATGGTCCTCCCTCCACCATGTCTAGGTAGCAACACTGCCCACCTGCTCACTGCTGGGAAGGAGGCTACATGCCCTCGTACTGTCTCTTTGGGACTAAGACTAGGAACCCTATCAAAGAATAAGGAGCACAAGATAGTACCAAAACCAAATTTCTTGTTGGTACGTTGCCGACACTCTGTAAGTTGTCTCTTCATGCATACAAGCATGGTAGTACTCCAATAAAAAATGGTGGCCTCCAAGCACTGAATGACAAAATGCATATGTGCTCGGGAGGCGTAATGAAGGGTTGTGGATCCAGTAATCTACCCAATAAAAAGTAAGATCACACGTAAAGAAAGGTTGGTGATCTTGTGGATTAGCACCTGAGAACCTACCTTCTTAGTGTCGGCCTCACAATACATGTGAATGTAGTCCTCGATGTTGAAATTCCCTAGAGGAAAATTCCTCAAGTCAAATGGTTCCCGTCTTCTCAAGAGGCCAGTCAAAAAGTAGATATCCTCTATGGTTGGGGTCAATGATTGACCCTCTAGAATGAACACCTAAACATTAGGATGCCAATACTCCACAAGAGCATTAAGTAGCCTCAAATATTCCCTCATAAATGGACATTGGAAGAACTTACATAACTCGCATTGTTTCAGTGCAACAATGGCCATAGGGTCCTCCTCGACCAATACATTGAGCTCCTCATGCTCTCTCTCTCTCCAATGAACATACATCCTGTTACATGGAAAAATAGAGAGGACTCAATGCTTGCTTCTTCTTTTTTTCAAAGTATAAGAGGGTGTACCTGGGTTTCCTTTTACATAGTCATGTATGTACGTGGGCTTTTTAGTATTCTTCCCGAGGACATACGTGGGTTGGCCTTGGACAACTCAGATACATGTAGGGCCTCTCTTTTTACAAGAGAGAGGCCCCTCCAAACAAAAAAATAAAGAATAAAGGAAGTATTGAATTACAAGTGTAGGTGTTTTGTACTTACTTGGTCCAAACAGAAGGTCGTTTCATCCATTGAAGCTCCTGGAATCCACTCTTTTAGGAAAGGGATTTTTTTACCTTTTGGTTGATTTTCAAATTGCAATGGTAAAAATGAGCTGTCCACTTCTATTTATAGACGTTTTTGGCCCATTTTCCCCATTTTTGGCCCCCTTTGTCTTTTTTACTGACTTGGTGATGACTCGATTTCACTCATAAGTTTTCTATTGGTCATTTTGGTACTATTTTCCTTTCGGTTTGGTGATTTTTTGGGATTGGTCACATTTTTTGGTATCCTTTGGTAAAAGTCATTTTTTTCCAAATTTTTGCATATAAGTTAGGACTTCATTCCCACTTTCTACATATCATTGTCTTTTTTTCTCTTTTCCATAGGATCGAACCCACTGAAGTGCGATGCATAACCTTCATGGTTGATTTAGAAGTATCATAATTAGGTGGTAGAACCTACCTTTACATGGATTCCCTAGGTAGATCCTTTGCTACATTTTTGGCATCGATGATGTTAGTTATGACTATAGGCTTAAGAGTCCTTGTTAGTCCTGTCATGATTACATAATTAAGCCTCACTATTTTTTTCATCATCATCCTAGGCCTTACCCTTAGGACTCCCTAATGAGCATGCTTTGTTGTCTTTCAAGCTCTCTTTGAAGTTTGAAAGCAACATCCAACAACATTGTATTTATTCTTTTCGATATCGTCTAGATTAAAGGAGAAAAGTATCCCCATGGAGTCTTCTAAGTTCTTTAAGCCCTTTTCAGACTCTCTAAAAATGAAAATATTGTTGAGCGATCTTCTTTCCCTTCACAGTTTCCAAAATCAAATTTGAAGGCACATCTGTTTGGTGGTAGTTTACCCCTTTTTCAATTCAGATGGCTAATTTTATGAATAAAGGTATGCTTTAGGAACTTTAGTTCATTAGAAGAGTATTCTCAAGCATAAGTTTAAACCTTTTTCGAGCCCGAGGGACTAAATCTTTGAAAAAGGAACATTCTCCTTGGTTTTGGTTTATCACCTTTTTCAAGCCTTGGAGATTAATTACGAAAAAGGAACCTCCTTGGAGTCCATAGTTAAGCTTTTTTCAGACTCCCTAAAATTGAAAATTTCGTCGAGTGACCTTGTTCCTTCACACTCATTAAATTGGTTGATAAGAACATTTGCTAGCATGATTTTAACCCTTTTTCCATCATGTAGATTATAGCAAAAAAAGGTACACCTCAATAGATTCGTCTCTCCATGAGAGTTCTCCTCAGTTATTTTTATACATTTTCAGGATAAAGAGACTAAACTCAGAAAAAGGTTGTGAGTCCATAGTTAAGATCTTTTCATACTCCTTAAAATTGAAAATATTGTTGAGTGACCTCGTCTTTATCATGCTCATTAAAATGTTTTTGAATAGACATATTTCCAGTGAAAGTTTAACCCTTTTTCAAACCGACTAGACTAACTCCGAAAAAGTTAGTCCCTAGAGTCTTCTTTTGCATTTTATCAAACTCTCTAAACGTGAAAAAACTATCGATCTTACCTTCTTTGGGCTTGTTAAAATTACATAGAAGGGGTCTCCCTATGTCATGCTTAATCGTATTGTGGGTCTCATCTATGCGTCTTTGGCCTAGTGTTGGTTCCAGGTTTCTCTCAACTAAACCTTTGAAGCATTCCTTATATGCAATCCATGCAACACTTCTTTCCTCTATGACCTAACACCTTGACCCATAGAGGAATTTTCCCTGAGTGTCATTATCCTGCACATGTGTCCTTGCCTTGAGAATTAGTGTGTTCCATGCTCTTGGAACCAATTTTCTTTCTCATGACACTCATTCCTCCTTTGTAGCATAACATTCTTTTATTATTTTTCAAGCTCTTTAAAAATTGAAAAAGAAAAAAAATCAATTATTCGAAAACGAGGGGATGAGAAATATACATTTTTTTTTCAACATCAAAGATAGTCATCCTTGGAAAAAACACATCCTTTCATTTTTTCATCAAGAAGTGGGATCTAGTGTGACCTTAGGAAGTTGTTCTCACTACATATAGTTGTGTCCTCCTCTGTTTGGTTACTTTTCCAAAGATATGGAGAGTTTGTGGTGCCTCTTGCATCAAAAAAATATGTCAATGTCATTCTACCTGAGTTTGATCATCTTTTGTGATTTTGTCCAAGGGAAGTTTTACCCAACCTGATTCAGCCTTTCTGCAGTTTTTTTCTTGACTTTCATGATTCGACCATCTTGAGAGTCCAATGAATTAAGATTCAAAGTCGATGAAGTTCTCTTCCTGATCATTGAGATCCTCTTGTCTTTTCCCAATGGATTGTCAAAGACCTCAGGGTAGTGATTTATACATATCCAATTGTACTCCTACCTGATTTTTGAAGATATTGAAGTTGTTTCTCGAGCTATGAAGACCTCATCTCCAGCCACATGTGTCACTAACTTCTTGAAGATACATATTAGACTTGTATATATTCGACTGATTTTGAGATGTAGCTCCATTGTGTATTGCTCGCGGATACACTTTATATAGTTATATGACATGGATCTGTAGTTTATTTTTCTGGAAGCCATGATTCAGTTCATCCCGAGCCTGGGTGTTCTCACCTTAGAGAGACAATTGTTGTTTTGTAGATGGCACCTCCTGAACTCTGGTCCCAGGCTCAATTGATTTTGTGCATTGCTGAAGATGTTGTAATGTATTTTAGTCATCATTTTTTCTTTTGACCTCAGACATTAGGAGGCATCTGTTATAGCCCTAAAATTCCCTACTCATGCATACATGGAATTGTCCCTCTTACTTGCATAATTTTCCAAATCACTGTTGAGAATATCTACTTAAAAATCAATTTTTTAGATCATGTACGCGCCCTGCACCACTACAGCCCACATACATATTCTTGTTTCATTCTATATATCCCATGTACATACACTTGATGCACAATACACATCTTGTGTATACCTCCAAAAGTTGCAAAAATTAAAAATTTGTAAGGAATTCAGTGGAATTCACGATCTATTGGAGGTTTCCCAACCAAATCACCTGCTATAGCCTGTCCCCCAACTGAATAACCATCCTTTGGTAATATAAAAGGAGGTGTTTGGGTCTCATTTCACAACCAATCATAAGAATAGTGAAACTCTTCCCAATTTCACCTCCCTTCTTTTCCTAAGCATTTTCCACCTTTTGTGAGTTACTGCCTTAACACTCCCTCTTCAACCCTTTTTCTTCCATTCAATCCATTCCCTTTGCTTGAGGTGATTATTATATTGTGAGAAAAGTCTTATTGAAGATCGACTTGGAGAATTGTAAAGAGGGGCCTGGACTTGGTTCGTGGAATGGTGGCCGACAAGGATTGTAAGTTTCAGTCTTTGTTTGATAAATAAAAGAATCTCTTTTACATGTCCCAAATGATGATGTTTTGTGTATTTTATTTAGTTTATACATAAAATTTGATATCTAACCCTAATTCATGAATCGAAATAGCATGCTTGTAGCCCTTTTTTCCTGGTCTTGGATGCAGGTGAGCCTTGGGAGGACACTTGTAGTCTTTGGAGCTACAGAGTTTGAGGATATCATCACCAGACATTGGATGAAAGGTACAGTTACCGATCTTGTTTTACACTTCTTTATGTTCATTTATTTTAGTATGTTTGGGGTAGTGTAGAACCTATGTTGACTTTTAGATGTTCATTTTCTCTCTCTATGTTCTAAACCCCGATATATTTATAGGGGAATTTTCCCTCTTGCAACCGTATTGCCCTATCTCCTTACATTTCATTTCTCTGCAATTTCTTATTTATATTTTTATTATTTCTCATTATTATATTTATTTTTATTATTATTATTTCTCATCCCTTATTTCTTTGTGCAGACACTTAGTTTATTTTCCCCTCCTTTGACAAACTTCTCAATACAAACTCCAATCTATGACAACATGACACATGGAAACCCCTTGAAATTTGGACACATGATAGTGAAGTGGACCTATCTATGCATAACACTTGGAAGGAATGGGTTGGATATGGATGACTAAGAAATGATATGATGACTAAAAACTAAACTATGCACAATCTATGCAAGGTTCCATGATTCTCTCTACTTCACACACAGGTAATATGGGTTGTAGGAAAATTTCTCTGCGGACAGGTGAATGTCCTCTTGGATATTATACCCCTATGAACAAGACAGAAAGATGCTAACTTTGAACACTGAAATTCCTTTAAATATAGCTAAACTAGTCAAGGAAAAAGAGGAAGAAAGTATGAGTACCTTTTTCTGAAGTTTGTCCTCACTCGGTCTGGGTTGAACTTGATATTCAAGTCCTTCAATGAATTATGCAATCCAATAGATAGCAAAGAAAAATCATACTTCCTATTCTACCAATATTAGTTTAAAACTAGATTCATCAAAATGAGATAAACCCATGCAAATGTACACAAACTTGATGGAAACAGGTCAAGCATATGTAGTAATGAGAAAAAAACAAGGTTCTTACAAACTGTAGATGCAGATGCAACAACCTCACCAAGTCCTCCTTGTCCAACCCCTTGGTCAAAAGATCCACGATTAGAATGACAATAATTTTCATTGATTATTCCCCCTTTTCACCATGAGAATTCCTCCTTATATAGGATTTGAGAGGCTCAACCACCTTAGATATTCTTGGGATAATTTAAGGATATGACTCCATCAATTGTGGGATTCCCCTTAGATCCAGCCTTGAACTTCGATTCGAGCCAAACTGAATTGGATGCTTCTCAGTTGTCCTTAGAGATAAGGGCAATTTTCCCCCAAGATTTGCTCAACAGATCGGCACTCCCTCAAAGTTGGCCACAGAGCATTGCAACATTCCCTCCTAAGAGGGAAAGGAGCCCTAGCGGTCCTTGCAAGTGGGCAGGGGAGCACTGATCTCGAAAAATACTTTTAGGATGGTAATTCCTAAAGAAAAAATATTGTAAACATCGGCAAAAGATATATTTTTATATTCTAACGAGTCTTAGAGGATGTCCCAAGTTTTCTTATGATTTCATCTATGGTGCGACACATGCAAGACAAAAGTATGATTTTTGCGACACTTGTGACAAAAGTGAGACACTTGTGACACTTACGATAATGGCAATGAGACATCATCAAAGTGATTAATTTCGATGTGTAACAATATGGGATTCCATTTTTCTTATAATCATGATAAGAGAACCCTCACACAATGAAGGTGGGATAAATAGGGAAGACTTACAAAATAAATGGCTAATAATTCACGTGAAGAATACATCAACAATTAAGTCTCTCTCTTTCAGAGGCCATAATGTTTGACCCCAATGTCCAAATTGAGAAATCAAGAGCTCATTAGAAATATAGAAATGTGAAGAATAACTTGGAAATGGATTCCATCGTTGAAATCACAACTATCATTCCCTAAAAATAAAAACACAATCATGACTATTTTTTACTTGGGAGAAAATTATATTTGAAAATAGTTTATTAAAATAAAATTCATGAACATATAAAATGGGTCCAAATTGGGGGCACAGATAACTAAGTTCACATTCACAAAGATACTTTAATAATCACTGATATTTTTATAGCTGTAACAACATGACATGAATATATTCAATAATGGTTGAACAATGTGTTTAAAGAATTGGCTACTCCTCTGTAATCTTGAAGATCAAATAAACAATTTGTCGTGGTCACAACAACCCCCTTTACTTTTTTCTTTCACAAACAAAAGGAAAGGTGCCCCCTACTAAAATTTCAAACCTATTTCCTAATTTGCTACTACTTGATCCTAATGTTATTTCCTTGCCTACCTTGATGGAGTTGAGGTTTGGTATTGATTGATGATTATTTTGATGGAGGTTTATTATCTCTTTTGATCTCATGATTTCAAATGTCTTCATTATTCTTAATTTTCCTATGATGTTTTGTCGTCATTTGTGTGATAGAATTGACACATTATATTCACACCTCTTACATATTCATAAGTGCTTGATGATATTATGTGTCTATAGGGTTTGATAATATATTACATGTATTGAATGAGTTCTACGTTGATTACTAACCATTTTTCTGAATGATTTATTCAAATTCTGCATAACATCTTGATCCTTATACTCTCATGTAGTGGAAAAATCTTAACTTGAATCATAAGGTCACTAGTTCTTTTTATGTTCTATAAATTAGGTAGATGCAACCATCATATTTCTATTGAATTTAGATCATAGATGGTTTCCTTCGAGAAAACACTCCTCTTCATTCTCTTTATTTTCAATACTTATTCATGAGTTTTCTTAAAGGAAAGGAAATATAATGTTTATGATGTATTGGACAATGTAATTTTAATCACATAAATGATTTAATCTCTTTCTGTGGTTGTAGGAACATGTTAGCATGATATCATTTCTTCACAATTTCTCCATCCTTGAGATGCATGTGGGGGAATCCCTTGATCTCTTTCCCTTTTGGCCTTCCCTTTATTTAAAAACCTCAACCTAAGGCATATTGATTTTTCCCCTTCTTTCCTTATATTATTTTCCCTAAACAAACCTCATGGTTGGATTATGCTTGACGAAAATGTTTGAATGACTGTAACCAAAATTAAATATGATTCTCATGTCAACATTTATGGTCTCCCAAAGTTTCCTAAGCCAAACATCACCTTCTCTTCCCCATTTCAATGGGACCTCCATGTGGATCACTCTCTCCTTTTTCATCTGACATGAATTTGGCATTGATTTGGCACCTTTTGTTTATTTGGGTTGGTTTTCATTGATGTCAACCCTTGAAGAAAGTAGGGTAGAGAATTTCGGTAGCACAAAGGTTTGAGTAATGGACCCAAGTTTGTTTGATTTATAATGGTATGAGTTTTAATATATTTGAAGGTATGACTATTCTATATGGATTTTACATTTCATTCCATTTCTGGTGGTATGTGGAACATCACATAACTCCTCCTGGTGAGATCGGAAGAGCGTCGTGTAGGGAAAGAGTGTAGATCTCGG
>CBVK0101467634.1:0-10230 GCA_900067695.1 Picea abies | reverse complement strand
AAATGGAGATCGTATGCAAAAGTTACGACCACGGGAAGTTGATGTACTAACTTACCCAAACAGGGCCCACATGACTTTTGGCACTTCATCTCCTAAGGTTAGGTTTTTTGGATGTCTAGGGTTTTTGAAATTCATGTTTATTGTAAAAAGGCCTTCAGAGCCTCATTGTAATCATCTTCTTGCAAATGAGTGCAACTGTCACATATATTCTCAGAGATAAGCCGCCACCACTCTAGCAAGCTTGTTTCCGCTGCATTTTACAGTTTCAACTTATTTCCTTATTGAATAGAAACCAGTTTTACTGTATATTTGTTATTTTGTGTTAAGCATCTTTTGATAATAATCTGTATTCATTTTGTTCTACAAATATATTCTAGATCATTGGTCAAACAGAGTACCATTGTAAAGAGTCACCAATCATTCTCGCAATTTCATTTTGCAACTTGATTCACTACCAGTGGGACTATGATCAATTTAGATTGAAAATGTTAGATTTGAATTTCAAGTCTCTTCGTTTTGAATGTGTATGCGTGTTAAATCATTCCTTTCAACCTTTAAATTTGACAAGTTGACAAAGTATTGTTACAAAAACCATCTCTTGTAGAGGCATTAAATTTTTGTAACATGTTTCTTTTACCAATGGAATTGTGACAACCTACGATTGAAAGAATTAGATTTTATTTGAAATTTTTAAGATCAAGTTATATTGCACTTTCTAGATTTCAAAGAGTAGTTGATGATCATCTTCAAGTTTTGATTTCCTTCTTAGTTTGTAGAACATGTTTCAAATCTAATTCACTCACATACAAAGATTGTTCCTTGCAAGTTTACCAGCCCTAGATTGACATAGTAAGTGTCCCATTTATGCAAATAGTTTAGGCTGACAGTCACCTTCGCCATAGGACCTTTATGCAACAAAGTGCAATGTGATGTATCTCCCCTTGAGTGTTCTAACTTACTTATGGGCATCCCATACCAACAACAATGTAATGTCCTATACAATGCCCATCATGATACCTATCACCTCTTTAAAGATGGTAAAACCGATGAAATAACCTTTGCTTCCATCTTTCTTCCCCATCCTATTGTGACCTGATAAGTCATCTTGCACAAATGTGTCTCTTTCAATGGTACCTCGCATAGAAATGTCCCATCTAATCATCCTATCCCTCTTCAAAACCCTATAAACCCTATAGTCTTATTCTGCTCATTTTTCCCTAGTGTGACCTCTCTTTGTTCATATCGTTACAAACCCTCAACCCCCCAACTCACCCTAACCCATCCTTTACTTTGTACTGCCACACATGACATTCAAACCATATTTCTACTGAATCTTCTAAGGTACATACAAAATTCTCATCAGGACAAACAACATCGAGATTTGAACTAATTTTCATGATGTAATATGTAATGTAGTTGAATCAATATGTCCATGGAATTTTCAATGTGCTCATCCCAATAAGGTGTTGGGAGGTCATTCAAAAAATCACGCAATACTCAAGAAATCAAATGGATCATACAACTCAACCTCCAATGGGAGCAATGCCATGTTTCTTCACTTCCAAATCTTCAATGTGAATAATTGATATAAAAATTTGAAAACATATTACAATAATAGATTATTTCAATATCAATGGATTCACCACATGAGTTTTGAAATGCTTTCAAGTCTGTCAGATGTCCCCACCTCTACAAACAACAAGCTTACTTCAAATCTTTTCAAATATGGATTCATTCCTTAGTGGATTAACCAACTAAGAATAATATATTCAAATAATTTCCCTTGTCGAATCATTATAACCAATCTATTGAATATTGGGAACTTGACGATGCCAATTTTGTTACCTCCTAGACCTACACTCAAAGATATTCAAGTCCCTGAATGAAGTGCAATCCTAAGAGCACTTAGAAAGGTTGCCCATTGTCACCATATTAACTCTTTCTCTCGCTTTAGATATTTCCTTTCCACCAAAATTTTTAAACCATATTTTTATAAAATCTTCGAAGGTATATACAAACATTCTCATCATGATCTGTGACATAAACATTTGAACTAATTTTCATGAAGGATGTAATATGTAATGTAGCTAAATTGATATATCCATGGAATTTTATAATCTGCTCATCTCGATAAGGTGTGAGGAGGTCATTCAAAAATCTTGTAATACTTGAGAAATCAAATGGAATATACCACTCAAACTCCCATGGGAGCATTCCCATGTTTCTTCACTTTCAAATCTTCACGGTGAATAATTGATATGAAATTTTGAAAACATATTACAATAATACCTTATTTCAATATCAGTTGATTCGCCAAGTGAGTCTTCAAATGCCTTCAAGTTTGTTGGGTGTCCTCACCTTTACAAACAACAAATTCACTTCAAATCTTTGGGAACAAGGCTTCGTTTCTTGGCGGAAGCACCAACTGAGAATAATATCTTCATCATCAACTTGCTATAGCTAATCCACTAAATCTTAGGAACTCGACGACACAAATTTTATTACCTCCTACACCTACACTAAAAAAATTAGAGTCCCTAAAAGAAGTGCAACCCTACAGCCACTTAGGAAGGTTGCCCATTGTCACCTTAGTGACTCTTCCTCTCACTTTAGGTTGGTTATTTTCTTGCTCGAGGGGAAAACCCTAGAAAAAGATAATTTATGATTCTTTTTATAAGTAAAAGGATGGTGGAATGCCAAGACCAATGTCTATCCAATTGGGTGATGGAGTTAGGATAAAAAATTAGGAGGGTTTGAACAATATGGAAGGAGGTGTAGCCAAGTTGTTGTAAACATACTCCCACCAACCACATGGACTTGCTTCAATATGCTTAAAAATAAAGGAGGGCCCTTTTAAATATGCTCATTACAACAAATATAAAATCAATGAAGCAATAACATGCAACCATAAACAATTAAAGGACAACCACTTATGAAACCACAAATAAAGTAGACAAAGCATGACAACCTCATTATTGAAAGAACAACCAAGGATACATCAATTCTTCAAGTTTGATTTCACCGTGAGATCAAAAGGACCTAAACATGTCACACTTAACTTCCATCCCTGACTAAGGTAGCCCTAAAAAATAGAGTGAACAACCTTAACCAAAAAATTAAAGCAACACATATCCCTCAATAGGTATAGTGATTACAACATGACAAAGGGAAAGTTTCACCTCAACCATAATTGTAACACCTCATTTTTTAATCCTCGGATTAGCAATGTATATTTGTAAATACGATGAATGGTCGAGGGCCAAGCAATGTAATATGTAAATATTGTATATCAAAAATAATAAAATAAAATACATCACCGACTGCAGATGGATAAGGACAAAGTCATGGCGGTTATCTTTCGACGAGAGGGAGGGGGCTAAAGGGGGTCCGAAGGGAAATTACACACGCTTAATAAACCCAAACCACTTTTCTAAATCATTTTATTATTAATATTTACCTCATTTGACTTATCAAACCAGTCATTGAATGCATATAAGAAGTTGGTGGGCAAAGTCATCTCACCTAGTTATTGAAGAATGGGCTAAGTACATGCATGTAAGAGGTGGGTCGAAGAGTCATTTCACCTAGTTATTAGAGCATGGGTTGGGTACAAACCCATGCACAGAGAAGAAGAAAAATAATTTCAAATAGGGATAGAGAGTAGTTTTCTCATGGGATAAAAAATAGGAAAAGGGAGTTGAGTGTTGGAAAAAAGAGTGGGAAACCATAGCAGGTATCGACTACAGCTTGTTGAAGCTGGTAAATGCATTGAATATTGGGTTGTTAGGATTGCAAGTGAGATTTTTGTGGAGGAAATTGCCTAAGAGCATGTGAAATTGTTGTGTGAGAACTCCTTTTAGACCTAGAATTCCCCGAGTCCCTAATTGTGAGATTTCCTAGCTAACTTGTGATGGAGCCCTAGAGGGAAGTGAGATAGCCCGAGGGACTGCATGGAAAAGGAGTAGATTTGATTCCTTGGGTTATGCAGGTTGAGGGGAATTAGAGCTCGTGGATTGGAATTGTTGTAAGAGTTATTTTGTAGGTATTGGGTTGTTGAGTGGACAATAACCAACCATGGGAACCATCCTTCTTGTGTATTCATATCCTAGCTTGGGGGTGACCTACTATTGAGAGAGATGGAGAAACAAGTTTTATGGTTGGGTGGAACGTTTGTTGTCTATATCTAGTTCTGTAATTGTTAATAATATAATTGCTCTTATCTTTGTTCTTATTTATTGTGTTTATTTACAATTAAATGTGTGTTATGATGATGCATTTTACTCTATGCTCTGAGTTTTCAAATGTTGTTGGGTATGCTTACAAATATGCACTCACATTTTTAGATTAATGATAGTTGTATGAGCGTTTTTAGGCATGTTGCATGCATTCATTTGATTTGGTATCAAAGTTTTTTTGTTGGGTTTAGTAGTGGGTATGCTACAATAATGTCTTCTTATTGGAGCAAACTTGCCCTTATTCAAATATTACACTAATAGACTTATACAAGTAATTTTGAACCATCAAATCAACCCAAGAAAAACAAAAGATAGATGAAAAACCTCACATTGAAATGTCCCTTAACTTTCTTCCTCCCCAAAAAACTTCAATTATGCTTAGAGGGGAACTCCTACACTTTCAACTTTAGCAAATGCATATTCTCCTCTATTTAGATTCTTCAAATCAAACCCTAATTACTAAAATAATATTTCTTTTAGAAGGCTATACAATCCTCCTTGAGTTTGCTCTATGAGTGAATAAAATAAATCCATATTGTCACGAGATCCTTTTAAAACATGCATTTATTAAGGTTTGACCATGTCAATAATGCCACATGTCATCTCCTAATGCAAATATATTTCCTCTAAATATGTAGAAAATGCCTCAAAAAATTGTTCTCATCCCAAATCCCTCCTCAATGGTGAAACATGCCTCCAAATACGTAGAAAAGGCCTTGAACAATGTGTCTTTACCTCTAGATACCTCGAAAGGTGAAATATGCCTAAACATATGTGAAAATGAATTACATATGTGTTCTTACCCCCAAAAGTTCTCCTTGAGGAAACGTGCCTCTAAATACGTGGAAGCTCCTCCATAAGGGTTATTTATTGTCTTCAACATGCCTTAGCCGACTCTTTGAAGATGATGTTCAACCTTTGATGCTCATTAATGCATTTGCTTACTTCATGTCATGATTTGGAGACCAAATAAGGTAGGCCATTCATCTCCTTAGTCAGTGTTTTACCCTCATCTCAACATTAACCATACCATGGACATCTCCTGAAGTATGATGCTCATCTTCTATGGCTCCCTTGCTGCACATATAATCTCAAAAAATCCTCCATTAAGCCATCAATGATCCTCCACCCCTTTATCCTTGACTCGATCAATGAGAAGCACTCAGACAAGCTAGAACAAGGTGCATGGACTCCATGTTAAGGTTTGGACAAAAAAAAAGTGTCGTTTGATGCCTCAAAATGGCTTTAAAATATTTCGAATGGTTTTTTGGACCCAAATTTCCAAATTTGGACCAACCGTCGAAATGGCCTTGCAAGTCAATTCCTCCATTTTTTCCACCCAGAAAATACTCAGATAGATGAAAAATAATATAATGTTCCAATCTAGATCAACCATTGCAGATTTGTTTTTTGAATTGATAGTATGAAAAACTTCTCGAGCTACTCCTGTAGCATCACGAATCTATCTTCAAACGAGAAATCCAAATTGCACACGTGACATAACCTCTAAGAAGATTTTAGTATTCTTACCACCAATATCATAACCAATATTTTGTATATACAATTACATAAAGATATTGGCCATAACTCATCAAATCTTTATGGTTTGTCCTTTATTGGAATTAGGGCTAGAAACGTGGCATTTAAGACTCCAAGAACTTTCTTTGTGTCCCTTGCCTCTTCTATCACTCTTAAGAGTTCTTCTTCCAATAATTCATAAAACCAAATAAACAATTCCATTGGCAAGCCATCTAGTTCATAGCTTTTATCCTCTTGAAAGATGCTAGCACAATGTTTAACTCCTTCTTAAAAGCCTCTTCCACTAACATTTGGCTTGCTTCCTATGTTACAAATATTGGAAAGAAGGATGTTAATTTCAACAATATGAGCTCTCTTTGGTTTCGTACAAATGGTCTAAAAGTGTGAAATCCCCAAATAAACTATTTCACGAAACTCACTAAATTTGCTTCTATTTAACCTTTCCATCGCCTAAATAGTATTGGTTTTCTTTCCGCGATTTGCAAAATTATGAAAAAAATTTGTATTTTCATCACCATTTTCCAACCATACAACACTAATCTTTACCCTACATTTTGCCTCTCTCCAATCCAATAATTTTTACTTTGAAATTTTCGAACTCCTAAGTCTCTCTTTCTTCTCTTCATTGAAAATCCCTTATGAATTCTGCTCTAACAATGCCTTTATATTGATTTCCACCTCTTTTAACTTGTCAATATTTTTAAATCTTTTCGAAGCCCAAGCTGACATCGCTGCATTTACTTTCTCTAGGTCTGATGCAACTAAAAGCTTGTTGAATCCCTTGAGTTTTCATCAAACCCCACCTATTCCTCTTTTATTATGTATAATCATTCTTCATCATCTAACCAAGTAGGATTGAATTTGAAGTGATTGGCAAGCTTTGTATTATGTTTATTTAACTACAAAATGATGGTCAAATACTTTGATCCACCTCCCATTTCCACCTAAGATCAAATCCTTTCCACTTCCTTTTATAAATTTTCAAATACTAGGAATCTATCAAGCCTTTTAGAGACCCGTGCTTCCCCTACTAGTATTGATTCTATAGGTTGAAACAATCTTAAATGGGTTCTACATCCACTGACCCTACTTCCATGGTCTTGCACCTAAAGAACTCTGCCAATATGTCGAGTCTTGCAGATTCCCCCCAAACCTTATATTTAATTAGAGTAAAGTTTAAGTCACTACTTACAATAATCCTCACATGATTTAAAGAACATTGTGAGAAGAAATCTTCCTAGAAAGTCTTCACTTCCTCATAAGCCCGATAACAATTTCTCACAATAATTTCTATCTTAATTCTTGTAGCAGGAACTCTATGCATATCCATGATACAAGTAAAGAAGAATTAAGTGAAGGCATGTTTTTTCCCACCTAGTTAATAACCCCATTGTGAGTTCCCAATAACATCTATAGCTAAAAAGTTTGATTCCTTCAACCAAATTTGCTAAAGCTTTTATCATCTTCCTCCTTTTTCCCATAGTTTCTTGCAATACTATAACATGTGTTTTATGTAATTCCACCATTCTAGCTAGGGCAAGCCTTTTGGAGGGGTTTCCTAACCCTTTAATATTTAAGGATAACACAATCACGGGTTAACCCTAGAAGGGGTTTGTCTTGCTCCAAGGACCCCTTTTAAGGATTTTTTTTTTCCTTTTGGTATTTCCTTCAAAGCCTTCTCTTATGCACATTGGAGAAATATTTTTCTTCTAGAGTAATAGTATGAGAATCTCTTATCGGATCAAAACCCAACCCCCCTTCAATACTTGCTTACACACTAACTCTTTCACCTTTCCCAGGCCTTAAGAGATATTTAGATTTAGGCTATCTACTAAATGAATCTTCTAAAATTGATTATGGAGGGCTTTTCTGACACACAATACTGTCCTTTTTGATACATTTGACTTCTTTGGCAAGAGAAATGAGAGTATTCTCTTTTTCCGGGGACTTTGAAGGCTCGACTAAGCTCTTTTTAGTGTCTA
Source organism: Picea abies (assembly GCA_900067695.1). Lineage (NCBI taxonomy): Eukaryota > Viridiplantae > Streptophyta > Pinopsida > Pinales > Pinaceae > Picea > Picea abies. The sequence goes on along the minus strand of CBVK0101467634.1, from coordinate 2,474 downwards.
TTGGTCCTGGAACCTTTAAACCCTCTACAGGGTACCTTCCATTTGCAGGGGATGGCTAAGAACCGTTTTCTTCAAAATCAAAACAACCATTATTTGAGTGAATGGAAGGCTCTGTTTTGTAAGAGAAAGACTTATTAGATTTGTTTTCAATGGGATTGAAATTTGTGTCTAGCATTTGAATGGTCTTCGATTGTTCTTTATAACATTGTATAGATGAAGTTAGTAGTTACTATGCTTGAGGCCCTTGAGATTGCACAAGGTTCCCTACCACTCCTACACTGTCCTTAACAAAAACCTACTTTGAATTTGATTTCCCAACATGCAAATGATTTTCAACGTGTTCTATAATTTCAGAGCGAGACATATCCATATCCCTCCTCTCAACTTTTTGTTAAGATACGTTCCTCTGCTAAACCTTCCTAGAGAAAGATTATGCATAATCTTCCAGTATGTGTTCATAAATATGGCCCATGACACACCATAAATGATTTTTTTTTATCCCATTTCCATCTCTATACAATTTGGCAAACCATCTTTTAAATCAACTTTGACTAGAATGTGTGCTACAAATCTATACACACCATTATATAGGATCTATGAATGTCTATAGTCCTTTTAAGACTATCACCTATGCTCCTTAAGATCTTATGAGACCAAAGTTCTAATGGAAGCCCATGCAACTTTACCCACACTGGTTGTTTGGCAATTGGTTCTAATCTTGAATTGAAGTATGCATTCCATTTCTTTAGCACCAACAATGTCAGAACCCACTACCATTGATTCCCCATAACGTTTCAACATCTCCGTATGAGTGGAAAATGAACTTCGACCATTTTCTTGGCATCATATGAAACCTTAACTCATACCCAAGGTTAGACTTCAATTTGCCTATTACTACTTGTTTAAAGTCTCTTCCACCATTTACCTCCCATAAAACCTATCAATAAGAGCCTTCGCTTGGAACCTCTAAATTTTGCTCTAGATAAATATCTTCCATAACTATTATCTTTAACAACTCCTTCCTTCTTTTCACACACCTCTGGGGCTTCCTTACCAACATTGAAGCAAAGTCTCCCTCTCTATACCTTATCACTGACCCAATTCCATTAAAGGCTCCAAAATCTAGGTTTCTACCAACAAAACCTAAACCCCTAATATCTTCTGCTAGGCTTGGCCCATTTAATCACATCTCATTACTTTGTGAAAAACCCTTTCAACTTCTCTAACCAAGCCTGCCTCGATCCTTTTGCTTAAACCTTACTAAGTCATAAGTTTCCTGCTAGGCATTGGCTTGTAGATTGTTGGCACCAGACTGTAGATTATAGTAGCAACAAACCAAACTTGAACCTAGGCCTCGCCCAAGTAATCCCAAGATTCCTCTAGATCTAAAAAAAAATATTGTTGACAAATGGGTATGATGATTCTCATTTACTCTATTCTCCTCAAGAAAACTTTCCCTAGTGTTGACTTTTACTTCTTTGTCCAAATCCCTCTACTGTGTACCTCTTTGATCAATACCCTTATCATATTCGTGGATGTCAACGTTGAAGACATTTGGACCCACTTTCTTAATATTTCCAAATGCCTTTTCTCTAGGACCTAAAATCCACATGGTTTTGTCTTTACTTGCCATATTACTATGTGATAAGGGTTATGAAGAAACAAAGTCTTCCACCCCTTGATATGGATGTACAAATTTTTTTATGAGTTGTTCTTCCTCATAGTCCATCCTCCCATTATTTTAAAACTGTTTTTACAACATAAATATCTCTTTTTATTTTCACTTAAAACTCAAAATTGATTAATAATAAATAATGTCCATATAAAATTAAAAGTATGATTGATGATATATAGTCAACTAGTTTAGATTCATCTTAAAAGTGGATTTTTCAAGTACATAAAAGAATCAAAATTTTGAAGATGTAATTTTTAATCATTTAATTTGAATAGTTAAGACATGACACATAATTAAATGATAGAAAAATTTATACCTTAAGAAATTTGATCCATCTCAAACATACATTAATTTATTTTTTTACATATCTTTCTTCACTATATAGGATTTTCTTCTGTATATATGTGAAAACATCTATATATGTCTTGTTCACTATATATATATGTGAAAATATCTATATGATATGTCTTTGAAAGTGATTTGTAAAGCATTTAAAACAATCACCACTTAGAAAGAAAGAAAGAAAGAAAGTATTTTTTAAAGTCTACGAGGCTAAAAATTGCCTATGGGACACATTGCTTTTCCATCTGACTTTTGTATTCGGTCCTTTTCCTGTGAAGTTTTACAATAACCGCTCCCAGCTTCTCGACAAACTTTTCGCTGAATAGATTATCCCAAGAACTAGTTGCCAGAATACCTGCATACTTTTCCCTGCTATCTTTGAAGGCCTCACATTCTAAAATGAAATGTTTTTCTGTTTCCACTTTTCTGGAAGAGCACAAAATACATACTCTTTCCT
>CBVK0101467613.1:0-13685 GCA_900067695.1 Picea abies | reverse complement strand
ATTGGCCCCAATGCAAATGTCACCAAAACAATGATAGGAAACTATGCTGGTGCGCTTCTTTCGGTACCGATTAATTTTTTGAAACTTGAAAGCATCAGATTTCAGTATTTACCGAACATCTTTTGATTACAGAATCCAATTTTTTATTATTGTTGACAGGCATTGCGTGCAAGTACACGACCCCGCTCCAGGGCCTTTCAGCGTACACTAAAACTCTCTACGCCCCTGGCTGTGCAAACGTCTTATGCAGTGGAAACGATTTGTTAGGTGGGGCGGTTCAGACGGCAGGAAATGCAGATGCAACAGTGTTGATAGTAGGCGGAGACCTGTCATTGGAGGCAGAGAGCCTAGACAGAACGAGTTTGCTGTTACCTGGCCAACAACAGCAGCTCATATCCCAAGTTACCGCTGCATCCAAGGGACCTGTAGTTCTTGTGATTATGTCTGGGGGTCCTTTTGATATATCCTTTGCAAAGGATGATAAAAAGATTTCAGGTATTCTTTGGGTGGGCTATCCGGGACAAGCTGGGGGAACAGCCATTGCAGATGTGATATTTGGAGGATACAATCCAGGTAAATTTTGAAACACTCACTTAAAATTTTCCATTAGGACAGCTTATTTTCTTGTCAAATGTGTTCATCCAAAGGATGGTTTTTATTAATTTGATTCTGAAATGTGTTTTTATTTTGATTTTGAGATGGCGAAGATCAGGGCATAAATGCATCTCCATGCTTATCAAGTACCCATGTTGTCATTGTTTCCTTGGTTTTGGGAAAGTATACACAGAATCTCCCAAGCTAAGGTGGAAAAATTCTCTCTCCAGAGAATCCTGAAAATTGCCCCATAAAGAGTATCCTTTGCTCAATTATGAAAAAATATGATTGTAGAGAGGATACTCTTGAAAAGGCAATTTGTCCGTTGTAACTTGGGAGATGCTGTGCAGACCTTGCAGTTCTAGAGAAAACTTCACCAAATTAAAAGTAAACTTAAAAACATAACTTTTAGAACTTTGACTATTAAATAGATCATCTTATTCCACAGAAGCACACACCAAACACCAAATGTTCCTGCAACTTTCAATTTGGGACCAGCCCTGGCAAATTATACTGCAAAACCATTTTCTCAGTAACCTTATTATACCTTATTCCACATAAGCACACACCAAACACCCAATCTTTCAGCAACTTTCAATTTTGAGACCAGCCCTGGTAAATTATACTGTAAAACCATTTTCTCAATGACCTCTATATTTTCTAAATTTGTAAAATATGAATGCATGGCAATTGAGACTTAGATCTTTGTCTGTTGTAGGTGGGAGATTGCCTGTAACTTGGTACCCGCAAGATTTTGCTGCGAAAATCCCCATGACTAACTTGAACATGAGGCCGGATCCTGCCACAGGTTACCCTGGCCGGACTTACAGATTCTACACTGGAAAAACTGTTTACATGTTCGGTGATGGGCTGAGCTATACAAACTTCAAGCACACATTACTCCATGCTCCCAAACTGATCTCTCTTCCCATGGATGGAAAACACAGCTGTTCTCACAAAACATCAAATTCGTGTGAGGCTGTCAGAGTAACCCACACCAAATGCCAAGACTTGTTCATGGAAGTCCGTGTTGAAGTGAGGAATGTTGGCCAAAGAGATGGAGGTCATGTCTTGTTTCTATTCTCCTCACCCCCATCCCATCACCACGCCCCGAAGAAGCAATTGCTCGGATTTAGAAAGGTCCATGTCCAAGCAGGAGCCATGGAAAGAGTCCATTTCACTCTTAATGTATGCAAGGATCTTAGCATTGTTGATAAGACTGGCACCAGGAAGTTGCCAGTGGGTTCTCATCTTCTTCACATTGGTGATATGCAACACTCTGTTTCTCTTCAAATAAGCAGCTGATTCTCACCAAGGGAAATCTGTCTCTTAGCTTCTGCAAGGAGCAGGGCAGCTGTGATAAATTTTCCCTCAAAAGTGGAATAAATTATTGTTCACTGTATACCCCTTGTATGAAATTGTTGTAAACAACTGCAGGCAGAGGCTTTGCTTTATTGCCAGTAGTAATATATATTCATGGTCTTTTTGCTAAGAGGCTCTGAAATAATTAAATTAGCCTCTTTGGCCCACAAGTAAATTGATTATTTACTATTATTGCCTTCCCCAAAGCAACTGCCATCAGGCAGATTCAGGGTATGTAAGAAGATGATTGCTTTTTCAATGAAATATTGTTCATCATGGAAAAGGGTGTTGATTACCATTTGGAATTGATATATAAAATAGGTAAGAATATTGCCCGTGTTGGCCAGTTAACAAAAAATTCTATGCACTGTACAAGAGATGGACTCTGGACTCTTGAGCATTCGGATTACATTATTTATAGATAATATTAGTGAAATATCTTTGCCAACGTTGGTGTGAAGATAAAATCATCCCATTAAAAAAACGAGCAGACTTTCTCACCATACCTCCAGTACAAAAGACCATCCTATGAAGAAGGTTTGGACGCATCCAAGTTGAAAATAGATCTATCAATTGAAAATGATACCAAATCCGGTTATATATGTTTTTACCAAATCTATCAATGAAAATGATACCATATCATGGACTCTAATATTTAAAATTATTTGTATAAAGTGTCATGAGATTTGTAAAATTTAATAAGCTTGATGGAAGAGAATCGGATCCTGACAAGCTCAATTGGAATTGGTTCACGAGTGGAAAGGGACAAGCTCGGACTACAAGTCTACAGGATCAACAGTATGCTGCATTTGTGTACTCTTATAGATATAGTAAGTTGAAAAACATCATGATAGGTTATAATATAATTTCAATACCTTGATATACAATTATATTATAATACTTTGTTATACAATTATATTATAATGTTCTAACAAAATTGGGTTATTTAAATAAATAATCTTGGTGATGGTTTATAATGGGTAGAATTCCATTTTTGTTATTTGGTATTTCCTTAAATTCTAGATAAGTTATTAACCAATCAAAGATAGTTTTAGATCATATTTCAGGATAAAAAGGCTATTTCAACTCAGATAATACCTGCAAGTAAGTTAGTATACTTTATCATTGTTGAAGCTATTTATAATGGGATTCTGGATCTTGTGTTTACAATTAACATTTAACCTTAATTCCACAAATAAATCCAAAAACCTTCCCTAATTATAATTTAATCTCCTACCCAAGAAAATATATATGGAGGATGCTATTATTAAGTTCTGCTACTAATACATATACAATATATGATCTCTTCAAAATAATATATATAATCATGTGAAGCTCAACATTTGAAATGCTGGGCTTGTTTCACCCAATTCTCTTTAATTGTATGAATAGGAGAGGCATTTCTGCTGTTTAGTTCCTGGTGGTGCAAGCAATAAGTATCAAATAAATGAAAGTACATTTACACACATATTTTTTTAATCTATGTATGTTCTATTGCAATTTGTTTGCTTTCATTCATTCTTTTAGTAAAACAAAAAAAAAAATCTTGTTATTGTTGGAATTTCATAAAATAGAAAGTCAAAGATCTCATATGTAATATACCTGTACTGCTGACGGATCCGTTAGCACAACGAGAACCCCCAGAATAGAGAAAGCGGGTGGGGGACGGGGAGTACAAGTTACATTGGATGGATGATAGGTGGAAGAAAAATGGCGAGGTTATGGGGCTTGGATGCCGGGGTGGGTTTTGCGAGCCTCTGTGCGAAGGGTTTTATTTAGGGTTAACAAACAGGTGAATAATAATTAGTTTGTTATTCAGTATTTAATGTTGTGACATGTGATATATATATTTATGTAGTTAGATATATCTCAATTTATGTATCATAATAATTTAAAAATATATACATTAGCCATTTCAACATTGAATGCTGAACAATACGCTGATTATTGTTTATTTAACATCTATATATTTAAAATTCTACCCTACCCCATTTGTTACATGATCTATGCCCATTTGTTACATGATCTATGATTCTACTGAACTTACTCACTTCGATCAATTAGCCGAGATTTTGACCGGATATGAAATCACTTCGTTCGGTGCCCAATCTCGTGGTATTTTTTTTTTTTTGGTATTCTCTGTATTTTTTTTTTTTTGGTATTCTCTTTATTTTTGTAGGATGTTTATTGAAGATCACTGGAGTCCTTTCCTGGCGGGTGTAGGTCGGCCGACTATGGGTGTACAGCTGCCGACAGATTTCGGCCGATCCTACTCTTATTCAGAATTGATTAAATTTTTGACAATCTACATTTATTCAAAATTAGAAAATTATTAGGAATATTGTAAGTAATTTAAATAAAAGTAATTTAGTTTTAAGACTTTTGGGATCATTGTTTTGATCAGAAAGTTTTTTCAGATTTATCACATAAGTTTTTGATATTCAACTTTTCGGACCAAACCAGTGTGGTCCATTATCAGGAAAAATATTATGAGATATGAAGGAAAAAGATATAACAAGTGTAAATAAATATCGTTATATCCTTTTTCCTTCATATCTCATAATATTTTTCTTGATGATGGATCACACTGGTTTGATCTGAAACGTCAAATATCAAAAACCTATGCAATGAATCCGTAAAAACTTTATGATCAAAAGCAATTCAAATTAACAATTTTTTTAGTCAAATATATGGAAAAACCTTTGTTAATTTTACAAAATTCTCAACAAAATAAAATAAATTTTGCAAAATTTTTATATAAAAAAAACAACTTTTAAAAGTTTTATATTTTTCTAATGGGTTTTGTTCAAATTTTGAATAGAAGTTTAAAAAGATAACTGAAATTATTCTCAATCTTTTGAAATTTTTTATAAGACTAAATATTAATGTAAAATTACTATTTTACAAAAAATGTGTTACCTATTCCAATAAACAATTATATTGCCTGGGTACACTAGAGAAATAGAACGGATGCTGCCTTTGATTGATCAATGTACTTTTATTAGAAAAGTTAAAAGTTTATTTAATGGTAACAAAAGTTCAGCCCAATGACTAAAGTCTTCATATTATAATAATAAACTTTGAAAAAATTTGGACGGTTTGTTACAGAGAAATTGAACGGATGCTGCCTTTGATGTATCATTGTACTTTTATTACAAAAGTTTATTCAATGGATTGATATTTATAACAACAGTTCAACCCAATAACCAAATTCATATTATAATAATTAATTTTAAAACCATTCGATGCAGAAAAGTTGATGCGATCTTTGATGTATCAATGTACTTGTCTATGAATATTAGCAGATGGACCTCCATTAATATTTATAACAAAGTTCAACCCGGTGACTAAAGTTTTCATATAATAAATAAATAGACCTTTATTAATATTTATAACGAAAGTTCAACCGCATGACTAAAGTCTTCATATTATAATAATGAACCTTAAAACCATTCAATGCAGCGAAGTTTCTGTTCTTGCTACTGTTTTTGGTTAATTTATTTATTTTTTATTTTTTTATTGGTGGTTTTCGTAGTCTCTATCCCCGTCAGCTACCACTATAACCCCAGGTGCAACCACCCAGCTCGTAAAAATGGTGCGTGAGAATCCAACATGAGACTTCATTTTACAAATTTCCTTCCATTTACACCCAACCATCCAGCTCGCAAAATGACGCACGAGTAAATCCAGGTGAGAATCAAACATGAGACTTCATTTTACAAATTCTACTAAAAATTATTGGATTTGCATATTTGAATGGTTAAGTTTGTATAATCTGAGTACCTCAAAGATTTTTTAGCATGCTGAATATATTTGTACATTCAAAAATACAATTTAAATGAAACAAAATTGTGATTTCTTCCAAATTTATTTTTTTAGTATCTGAATACATTTGTACATTCAAGAATACAATTTAAACTAAACAAAATTGTGATTTCTTCCAAATTTATATGGTAAAAGTTAGACTAAAAAGCCAAAACATACGACAGTATATAGTTTAAGCAGTAGGCTAACGATTCTACAAAGTGAAGATTTTTTTGGGGGATATTTTCTCTGCCAGAAATTGTTGGATTCTTAGATTTAAGAGATTATTTCTGTAAAATCCTAGTGCCCTAGGAGTTTTTCAGCATGCTGAATCCATTTCTGCATTTAGAAATGGAGTTTGAACACCAAAAAATGTTGTAAATTTCTATCCCAAGATTCGAACTGAACAGCTAACCAACCCCAATTGTTTAATTATAATTTTTTAAAATTGATATAATTGTTGTTGTTGTTAATAAAAAAATTATCTCTATGTATAATAATATAATAATATAAGATATTTATAATTTTATTGATTTATAGTTTAAATATTCTTTGTGTTTTACTTTTTGGATCATTATCATTAAAATTCCTAGATGTAATTGTTGGTGAAATGATAATTTTTCATTGATTAAATTGTATTTTTGCAGGTATAAATTATTCAACTCCCTTGAAAAACTTCCAGAGCATTTTGATTATACAATCTCGACAACTGAAATCTACAAGTCCAAGGATACTTCTAAATTTGGAACCCTATTTTTTAACAAAATTGATGAAAAAAATATTAAAAAAAAATAAAAAAAATCTATTTTATTAATCTGGAAATGGTGACTGAGCAATTTCAGATTTCGTTAATCTAAATTTGTTTCATGTACACAGATCGACGCTGTCTACCCAATAATAACCGCCCATCTAAATCTGCAAACTGTAACACAAAATCTAATTTTGGAAGGCCAATTACAATCTGTTTAGGTATCTGTAATCATCACACTTACATCGTTCACGAGTGCTTGATCTCGTGACTGCCCGGCACTATCGGTTTACGATTTGAGAAACCCTGCAATTTGCCATTTTTATAATGAAGTTGCGTGTATATCTCTGTAAAAATCGTATACTGATATTTCTCCTAATGTAAAATATTATCTTACATTGTACATGGAAACCAATCTCACGTGTTATATATCCATACTCATTTTATGTTGTATATACATTTATACTAATTGTGTATATATCAATAACATGTACAGCTTTCGACAGAGTTGAGCTTGGACTCCGTGTAACTATTAGTCTCCGTAAATTATCACGTGATGAAATTAGGGTTTGAGGGAATTCATGACGCGAAATATCGGCTGCCGCACCGACAATTGTGGCCCAACGTTTAATAAACGATAATAATTGTTTTGAGCTGCAAAGATTACTTTAGCAATTTGATATGGTTTAAATAAATTTGATATGGTTTAAATAAATAAAAAAATCCAAAGTACTAAATTGTTGTGTTTATATTATAAAAAATTATTTTTAAATTTGTGTATGTGTTTGTCGAAATGTTTTTTTTGTGATATTTTTGGGGGAGGATTGTCTGAAATTAGGAAAAATTGTTAGATCTGCATATTTGAGTGATTATTTCTGTATAATCAGAGTGTTTTAGGTGTTTCTCAGGGCCTTGTATCTATTTCTACATTCAAAAATGGATTTTAAACAACAAAAATAGTGATTTAGTGCAGATTTGTATTGCCTAATTTCAACTAAAAAAAACCATTTTATAAAACAGTTAGACAACTCCTATTCTTTCTATTATATCTATATCAAAATAAGAGAAATTCAATCAGTGTTACCTACAATTACAATTCCATCACATCTTTGTAAATCAATTTATTTTTTATTTTTAAATAAAAATATAAACTAAACCCAATCACCTTATTTTATTTTATTTTATATATATATATATATATATATATATATATATTATATATATATATATATACACTAAACCCAACCCCATATATATAGTCATACACTAAACCCAACCACCTAATTATGCACAAAGCCCAATCACCTTACTACTTACACTTAGAGCACATTTTTGTACATCTATCTTTTCATCTTTTGTAAAAGATAAAGCCAATATGTTGTACATTCTAACTCTTTCTAACTCAATTTTGTTGGACGATTCATATGTTTTTCTCCTCTCGGTCAAACAATCATTTCTGCACTTTCCTTAAAAAAAATAAACGGTGCAATGAAGTGGGGCCATGACATGGAAATATTTTTGGTTTAAATTTGGCTACTATCTGTTCGTCTTTTTGTTGTATATAACATGTCGCCATTCTCTTTATATCGAATCCAATTTTCTTCCACAACAAACAAATTGTACCACACAAATTTCCCCTAGAGTGAAACAATGGTAACACCGAAATAGAGGCATCACAAGAAATTCATGACAATATCACTCGAAAAGAATTTAGGGCATTCGTTTAGTTATCATTATTCCATGAATATTATATTGCAATTAGTTTCTTACATAAAAATTTAGTCAATGATAACATCTAGATACTTTGCTTGATTCGTTATCAATAATAATGACAATAATAAAGTTCTTTTCAATATCTTGCCCCTTCATATCTCTATGAGGTATGAGGTAGGGGTCAAAATATATGAGGTATGAGGTAGGGGTCAAAATATAATAAAGTTCTTTTCAATATCTCGCCCCCTCATATTTCTATGAGGTAGGGGCAGAAATATAAGTAGATATAGATACAATTTTAGTAATTTTTTTCTCAATATATATATTTTTTCATTTTTATAAAGTTTTTTTTGTTTTTTCTCCATCCTCGTAGAAAAATAAAGATGAAAATATTTATAAAAACTTTAATAAATTTCTCTTCAATATTTTTCTCCCTCCTTACCTTCATAAAATTTTCCAAATTTCTTCTCAATATTTTTCTCTTCCTTCACCCTCATAAAGTTTTCCTGAATCTTTTTCCCCTTCCCTACTTTTATAAAGAGTTCCCCACTTTTATAAAGAGTTGGAAGAAAAATAACAAATGTTTAATATTGTTTTTGCAACTATTATTAAATAAAAAACTTATTACTAAGTAGTCAACTTTCCAAAGACTAGTTTGAGAAAAAAAACATAGCTAATGCTTTCCGACTTTATATAGCAGATATATAAGATTTTTTCTTTGATAGGTAAAATTAGAATTAAACATTATTATTATATAATATATAACATGTATAAAAATATATAACAATGGGTAACTTTTGAAGAATTTATTTTTTAATAATAATAGTTAGATTTTTTTTATTAAAAAGAGCCTTAGCCCGTCCACTAAAAAAATCCATAACAAAGTTCAAAATATTCTATTAGATCATATTTTAATAAAGTCTATATGTTCATGGTAGGTGCACTTCCTTACAAACTACAATAAAAAACAACAACCCTACAATACATATAAGTAAATAAAATATTTGTAATTAATATTTTTGTCAAGGAGAGGCATCAACAATCGATCCAACTTAGAAGTCCATGACCTCACCCATTATTTTCTTATCCTCATCTAGTTGATGCTCGAGTGTGATAACTTCCATTGATGCCTCCACAGCCTGAGAAAGGGAACCCATGACATCTACACTCCTTGAGTGAGCTCATGGGGATGATTCATATACAACCATTCAGAATGAGAGGGGAGGTGAGACGAGAGACTCATGTGGTAGCTCAAGGTGTGTGATATTTCGAGAGACTAGTGATTTCAAATAGCCAAGCTAGGATTCCATATCGATGTGCTTCCTACGAGAGACAATCATGAAAGTGCCAACCTCTTGTTCTGATTATTTTAGCATCAAAAGCTATGACACAATCTTCAAAACACAGTCATCTTATTTTTTTCTCTATTCGTTGTTTACTTTCTCATTATTCTTGCAACCTCGACCACTTGAAATTTGAGTTGATGACACTACAATGAATGTTTTCCACATCCTTCTCACCTTTGCAAACCACATTGTACTCCTTCTATTTCGCATAAAAAACATCACCCATTTGGGAAATGGAAATGCCCCCATTGTGACTTTAAGACCTACCCATGAAGAGCCATAAAAAACAAACTAGTGGATGTAATAGAACCATCCTGAGTATACAACAAGTATCCACCAATAAATGAGACCAAAAACACCAGAGTGTTTCCAAATCTTGGAGAAGTCTAGGATATGGGTGGCACCTCATATATCATCCCTAACACTAGCACTCTAAGAGCCAATTATAGGGGCAAGAGCAATAAAAATGAACCGTTCTATAATAAATTTAGAAGTAAACCAACACATGAAATGTCATCGATCCATTGATTCCTTCATAAGCACGTACATTGTCACAATTGTAGGAAGTAATTAGTGTAATGGGTCAAGTAATTGTCCCTCTCATTGAAGGTGCATAACAATACATTTGATGGTCTTTGGATAATTCATGTGCATAATACTTAGAGATAGGGTATGAGAATGTTGTATGAAGCCTCCCCATTTATTTGCATGATCCCTTTATTAAGCTTAGAGCCTAGATTGACTTAGGAATCAAACTCGTCATTTTGTGATCTCAATAGAATGAATTAATTTGGAGAGATAGATAGATATTTTTTTGGGTGAGGTGGCATAAGTTGAAATTTTGAAGGTGGCGTTGAGAAAACAGAGAACAAAAGATAAATGTGGAGTCTCTTACAATTGTTAATTGAGTTGTTCCTCGTTGTTTTAACAAAATTAGGCCTCAATATGCTCCCAAAGTCTCCACTTCGTTATTAGTTGCTATCTCCAAACCTCAATCAATCTTTTTGTCCATTAGGGTCATATAACCCCCTCGACACCTGCCACCCTTGGATTACCTTTGGAGGCTCCATCAAAAAATAAAAAGAATTGATTTTTATATGCTCTCCACTGTTGGAACTTTGATTCTCTAAGCATGAGCTCCCAATTGTGACCCTAGTTCAATTTTTTGATATGAAAATTTGGGCTTGCTTGTTGCATTGAGAGAATAGGCTTAGACTAGGCTTGCTCCTCAATTTTATAGTTTTCCATTGAGATCTTCTCGATTTCATTGGTTCTTAGTATTTCCTGTAGGACTCCTTAGCTTGGGTAGCTATTATCCAAGGAGTGGGTAGTTCTTGATGAAAAATGGAGTGGTTTTGGGCTAGCCACATCCTCCACGAGAGGAATTTTGGCATAGTCACCCATACTTGTGTCAAGATATTTTTATTGGTTGAGATATGGATACAAGGCATGCCACAACAATAACATATGATTCCAATCAAGTGGAAATGAAATGACTTTCCTTAATTCTTCAAAGGTGATTACCCATATCTAGTAGGTGTAACAATAGTCCAGAAACAAGCACTTGGTTGACTCCTCAATAGATAGGAAAAGAAGACAAATAGAAGAGCCTTATATTCCTCTCTTTTGTTAGATTCTCATATGCAAGTGTCTTGCCATGCACCACAATAAAAAAATCGAAACCTTGGCAAGGAAACTCCTCTCCATGTTCACTTCCACATATTTAATTTTGTGGGGCGGGGGGGATGTGTATCCATTGATGCTAAAGCATGTAAATATCCATGTTTTACTATATAAGGTCATCTAGTGATTCCTACCCTTGACATTCCTTGATGTCTTTACCTAGAGGGGCCATGCCTCTAAGGAAAAGAAGGAGAGATATTAATTGGTCCTTAACATTATTTAGAGGGAGGAGAGATTTCCACATTGTCCCTTCCTTCTCATGTAGTCTCCTAAGTAGGGGTGTTGAGAGTGAAAATATTTCCAGAGGCCAACCAAATCCTATTATAAAAAAGAGAGGATTATTGTGTTAGAGGAGGGCAATCTAGAATTATGTCTTCCCATAAAGAACTACCTTTTTCCATTTCTAGGCACCCAAGAAAGGTGATTTGATACCTTGTATAAATTTTAAATAGGCGACCCTCCAATATCTGGAATAGATATTTTTTAATAAATAACCTCCTTCCACCACTCCTTCTACCTTTAAACTAGAGGCCCTCGTATTTTAGCACTTAAAGCCAGATTCATTAGCATGGGTTCCTTAATCACCAATCCTCCTTTTTCTAGAGGCACCCTTACTATGGTCTAGTTAACCAATTGGATTTTTTTGATGTTCATATTCCCTCCTTGCGAAATGAATATTGTGATTTTTGAGCCAATCCTCTATGCAATTCTTGCAAGTGCCATGAGGGAAGACCCTTGAAAAAATGGGAGTGATGATAGAATGGATCTGATCAACACCACCTAACTAGCTTAATCAACTAATAGTCCCTCCTTACAAACCACATGTCCAACTAATACTCTAAAATGTATATATAAAATGCATTTTTTCAAGTTCATGGATATATATTGTAATTGTTTACACCTATCTAGCATCAACCTTGATACCTATATATGGTATCTTAGTAGGTTGAACATTATGTAGTCATCTAAGTATGCTTTCAAGTATTTATGCATGAACTCTTTAAAATCAATGACCACAATCCTACAAAATACTACAAGTGCATTCTTCAACCCAAATGGCATGACATTATAGGTAAAAGATCCCCACTTCGTGGAAAATGTTTTATTCCTTTTATCTTCCTCTACACTTATCACTTGATGATTACTTGAGCATCCATTTATAAATGAGTATACTTACTTCCCTCCCACATTTTCCAAAATCTCATCTATAAATGGTATGGGAAAGGGGTCATGACCACACGATGACTTCAATCCCCTAAAATGATTGCATATCTTAATCTCATCCATCTTCTTGTTTTAAATGACCATGGGGTTGATCCACTCATATTCCAGTGATTACTTGAGCATCCATTTATAAATAAATATACTTACTTCCCTCCCACATTTTCCAAAATCTCATCTATAAATGGTGTGGGAAAGGGGTCATGAACACATGATGACTTCAATCCCCTAAAATGCCTGCATATCTTAATCTCATCCATCTTCTTGTTTTAAATGACCATGGGGTTGATCCACTCATATTCCCATCCATCTTCTTGTTTTAAATGACCATGGGGTTGATCCACTCATATTCCTCCATAAGGAAGACGAGTCCCACCTTACAAATCCTATCTTGAATTTAATATATATGACCCCTTTTAATTAGTCTTTGCATCAAGTTTCAACTCAATTTTCATCTCTCCTAGTTAATCTACTATACCTTTCATTTTTTAACTCTCCTAGTTAGTATACCATATCTTTCATTTTTGAAAAATCTTTGAAAATATGTCTTTGCATTCCTTATGTAGTTCAACCACTTGTGTAATTATTTCTTGGTTTGAATATTCTCTAATGGTAGTCATTTCAAGTCTTTCCTCGAATCCAATATTTACCTTATTTATCTTGAGTGGTGCTCTAAAGTATGATATGCTAATTCTTTCTCCCTTTCTTATTATTTATCATTCTCCCGTTGTTTCATTTAACTTCAAGTTTATTAGTTCATCATCTTCATGTGTTTCTTCTCCTCCCATTTTCTTGCAATACAAGGGTTCTTTCTTTCTCTCCTTTTTTATTTGGTACGTGCACACCACCTCCATGGTTGGCTTGGTAAATATTTCTATCCTTAAAAATTGAATGTTGCACATAATTGTCTAGTCATATGATATCAATATATAGTTTGGCTTTGAGTTTCATCCTATATATACCAACTCCTTAGTACTACATCCAACGTGTGTATGAATCGAGTGGCCATTCCTCTTTTGGACAGTTCTTTGCATTACACCACTTCTGATAGAACCATAAATGCTCTTCTCTATGCTCTAGATACATTATCTTATGGGTTCACCAAGTCTATATTTTTGGATTGTTGAAACCTCGATGTCATTCAATTTACCACTTGTTCCTAATTTTTTATATTGTCTCTATATAGGGCCCATAATTGTGCAAGGTTTCCTTTC
>CBVK0101467562.1:0-17663 GCA_900067695.1 Picea abies | reverse complement strand
AAGGGGGGAGGATTGATCCAGATGGATTTCGGTGGCCTCCCACCTTTTCCAACTAGTTCATTTTGGCAGTTTTCCAGTTTGGTAGTTTTTTTTTCCTAGTTTTCGGGTCTCTGACTTCCGAGGTTGTTTTGAGGCCCTAAAATTTTTTTTTAGGGCTCGCCACAGTTATATTATAAATGGAGTCAGAGTATGACAACAAAATTTGTAGTCCTCAGATATACTTTTCCAACGGGCTATCTTGCGCCTAAAACAGATATTGTATGCAAAAGTTACGACCCCAGGAAGTTGATGTACTAACTTACCCCAACGGGGCCAACATGACTTTTGGCGCTTCATCTCCTAGGGTTAGGTTTTTGGATGTCTAGGGTTTTGGCATTCATGCTTATTGTCAAAAGGCCTTTAGAGCCTCATTGTAATCATCTTCTTATGAATGAGCATAGTCGTCACATCTCTTCTCAGAGATAAGTCGCCACCATTCCAACAAGCTTATTTTCCGTTGCATTTTACAGTTTCATCTTATTTCCTTATTGAATAGAAACCCGTTTTATTGTATCTATGTCATTATGTGTTAATCATTTTTAATAATAACCTGTATTCATTTCATTCTACTCATAAAATCTGGATCACTCGATCTCAAAATTTTATTAACTGTTGTTTTTGAGTAATGATGGCCTCCATGGTCACCCTTATGGAACTCCTTCATGGTTTGTTGAGCTTTATCTTCTAGAAGATGTTTCAACAACATTCCACCAGAGTCTTTCTAATATAGGGAACTATTAAGCACACAAAACTTTGCTTCCTTTTGCTTTAAAAATCTAGCTTTGGTTTTTGTCAATTCAAGAGGGTCCTGCAAATTTTGTAAAACAAAGATAATGTCACTGTACCAAGATGAGTCCAAAATTTTTGGCTTACCTGAGGGGGGATTTCTTCTTCTACATCCTGTGAAAGATCAACGATGAAATTAACTCTCAATAATTCGAAATTATACTGAGTCATCAAAGATCAGAGATTCCTTCACATCTTCAAAATAATGTTTTGCCTCTGATGTCCATCTTATTTCATTACCTTTCTGTAACATGTTTGTGATGTGCTTTATTATTTCAGCTAGAATTTTGGAATAAACCTTCTTGGAAAATTTATCCTACCCAAAAAAGACTGTACCTCTTTTTTGCTTCTTGGATTATTGATTTTCTGTATTGCAACCACTCTGTTAGGGTCAATTTTGATACCATCTCTTGAAATTATGTGTCTCAATAGTTTTCCTTCTTTCACAACAAAATTTGACTTTTTGGGGTTGAGAGAGATCCCAAATTTCCTGCACTTCTAAAAAAATTACTTCAAATGTTTCAATGTTCATTGTCAGAATTTGAATACACGGTTATATCATCTAAGTAAATGACAATGAAATTATCTTTCTCCTCAACAAATGTTATGTGCATAGCCCTCTCGAAAGTTTCCCATGCATTCATGAGTCCGAAGGGCATTTTTGCATACGTGAAGGTGCCCCATGGGGTTGTAAATGTTGTCTTTTCTTGGTCATCTGGATGCACCATGATCTAGTTATATCCAAAAAAACCATCCAACATGGGCATTCTCTGGGAGACTACAATATTTTGTAAGATGTGATCCATCTTTGGCAAGGGATAATTGTCTTTAAGAGAAACACTGTTTAAATTCATAAAATCTATACAAAGCCTTATTTCTCCATTTTTCTTTCTGACAGCCACAAGGTTAGCTAGCCATTTGGAGAATCTCAAAGAAAGAATTATTTTTGCATCCAACAACTTCCTTACCTTTTTCTCAATGAGTAGCAACAAGAGTGGATTGATTCTTATCATTTTTTGTCTGAAATTTTTCTGATCTTCTTTAATTGGTCTTGTGTGTTGAATGATGCCTTTATCATATACTTTCAGATCTTCATAACTCTAGGAAAACAAATCAGAAAATTGTCTCATTAATTCAAGATATTTCTCTCTGTTCTCAAAGGACAAGGATTTGAACAACTTAACAAATTTAGGTTCCTTTTTAGTCCCTATGTTAAAGTCATCAACCTCAACTTCATTTAGAGTTACCCTAGGATTTTTAGCCACTTCATTGTCATCAAACAACTTTTCAAGAGGCATAAGACCTTTGGGAATTGTATTATTCTTCAGTTGAATAATCTCTCTTCTTGCTATCTGATTTACATACCCATCTAAAATTGAGACAATATATGCATTTTCATTCTTATTATAAAAATTTTCTTCATTAACTTTGGCATTTTCATACTCTTCTTTCATCTGCAAAAATATGATAATTTGCTTGTCATCTTCAAATACTTGCCAGTATTTGACATTATCTGGAATGGTTTGCCTGTGTTTGACCTCAATTTCATATTTCTTGTTGGGATAAATTGGAATCTCGAAAATACTTGTTGATGTGGCAAGAGAATCTATAATAGGATTCTGTTCTCTTGGCACTAGTGAAATGTTATATTTAGAAAAAAATTCAGGCAAATCCAAGACTAGGTTCCTAAAGGCCCTCATTCTAGGATGCTTGGTTTGATATGTACCTTTAACTTAGTTGATTAGAAGTTTAGAATCTCCATGGACAAATATTTTTTTGGCCCTCAAATCTCTTAGAACGCCCAAACCCAAAATGAGAGCTTCATATTCAACCATGTTATTTGTGAAATCAAAAGGCAATTTATAAGAACAAAGTTTTGAATTAGAATTAGCATCATGAGGAATAATCCAGACACCTGCCCCTGGTCCCTCTTTGTTGACTGCTTCATCAAAGTCCATATTCCATACACCTTCATCCTCCTTGTTGTTCTTTTGTCGAACTGATTATATTTGGTGATCCTTTGAAACATTCTGATCATCTTCCTTGAGACACAAATAATATAGAAAATAGTAGATCCAATATCAGTATCGATTGAATAGATATGATGGTTGTTGGGTTTATCTTTGCTACTCACCATGTATTTCAATAATACCTCTCTGTATAACCTTATGTCTTGACCAAAGATTGGCACCGTGGCATAGGACATGTCCATTTGTAGAGTACCTTTGAGTTTTGCATGCCATGATCTAGATAGTAGCATTCCAAACTTAGAAGGAATGTCTGCAACAACTACATCCATGACCACACTTTTTGATGGGATCTGAGCTAAAGAAACAACAATATATTTGATTAGACCCAAACCCTTCACTTTTCTTGAATAAAAAGAAAATCGATCCTTGTATGGTCTAGTAATATCCAAACCCAACTTCTCCATGATCACCTTTGGCATTAGGTTGTGAGATGCTCCTGAATCCAACATTACATTATGAAGAGTTACATCATGAATATTTAGGCTGATATAGAAGGGAGGTACATCATCATCATCACCACTTTCTTACACCCAAGGAAAAACAAAATAACAGGGTGATCATCTTGCACATTAAGGGTGTATGAGGTCTCTTCCATTCTAAGCATCTTTATAATCTGATTTTTTTACTCCACATTCTTGATCAACTCATTAAACGGTACATAGATCTTGATTTTTTCTATTTCACTTTCAAAATTGAAGGGAAGTTGAATGTTTTCTACTTCTTTAATGATTGCTTCTCTCCTTACCTTTGGAATGTTTCTTGGAGGATCTTCTTTTTGCTTACCTTTATCTGGTGTGTCCTTCTTTTCACGATCTTTTTCTTGATTACTAGAAGAGGGGATAACAACTTTAGGATCCCTTGGAGGATTTGTTTTTGTCTTCTTATTTATGAGGTTATATTGTTTTTGGAATTCCATGATTGCATTCTTGTATCCTTTCCTGTAATCCTCTTTCTCCTTTAACTCTTCAGTTTGATATTGCATAAACATATCATGCTCCTCTTTAGTTAGGTAAATTTGTGACTCTTCTAGACCAAAAGAATGAATATCTTCAGGATGTTCTTCAAATGTTTATGCATCATAATTGTTTTGGAAAGGAGGTATGGTTGGCTAATCAACTGGAATCCTTTGTTCTCTTCGTCTTATCTATGGAACTGGAGGCCTTCTGAAATTTTGATTTCTGGTTTGAAGCTCATGGGGCTTGTCATCCAATGACAACTTTTCCACCATTTTCTCCATAGTCTTTACCATCAAGTCCAGTTTTGCATCTGTGGCATGAGATGTAGACGATAATGTTTCTTCTTTAGCTATCTTCTTCTCAACTTCTATTTGGAGCTTAATATTACCTGATGTAGCTAGGTTCACTTCCACTTCGATTTGATCACTCATCATATAATTTAGAGAAGTGGATCTTCTTTCTCTTAGTAGCAGGGCAAATTCACTCTCAAATGCATCAACATAATGAAGTTCAACAGCTCCTGGAGGAGGATTTACTTGATCAGGAATGGAGTTATATAACTCATAAATATGTTGGAAAACTCTTGAACTGTCTCAATAGGGAGTCCCTTCAAATTGTTGTATTGTTTCAACAAATGCAAATGATTTTTCTCATTTCCCCATCTTCCAGGAAAAAGAGCCTCAAAATTGTCAGAATTACAAATGCTAGTTGTTGGGAGAGCCTTAAATCATTTCCTAACTTCTCCTGAAAAACTCTGTGAAAATAACCTCATCTTAACATCTTCATAGTCTACTTCTTCAATATCTATGAAATCAATGAACCTATCTAGATGTTGTTGAGTTGTTATGTCTCCTTCGACATCAAACTGTTTGATTCTTTGCACATAATTTTGTGGTAGTTCATGAAGTGCATCAAGGAGAAATAACAAAGTAAATCTGGCTATCATGATTCTAGGAGGGTTTGAAGGAGAAGGAAGACTAGATGATGATGACTTTGGCTTACCAACTACTATGTTTGATAAAAACAATGAAGGAATTTTTAAAGGACTAGCTGATGATTATGAAGGAAAATCAATTAAAGAAAGAAATCTCTTCTCATAAAAAAGAACTTGGGAAAGATCTGACTCTGATTTAGATATAAATAAAGACTGCTCAAATTTTATGTCAAAATCTAGATCTTGAAAAGCCCTTACTCCATCTTTAGGAAATGATAAAATTTGATCCAGAAAAATACCTGATTGTGATGCCTTCTTGTCAGCTTTGCGCATAATTCTTTCTGGATTATCAACAACTTGTAGAGGGTTAGAATATGGATGGCGCCTTGTGTATTTCCTTTCAGTAGCTAGGGTTCTCTAACAAAACTTTATCTTCAACAATTGATCTTCAAAATTGGAGTCACCAAAGTGAAAATTCAGCCAGAGATGTGTCTGATTCACTGTCACTCTCAAGAACCAGTTTTAGAAATTTTTGTCGTTCTCGGAGGAAAAATTTCACTTTCACTCCCCGAAAACGGTGCCAAAATGTTATCATTTTGTAAATTAACTTGGCTGAGGAGGAAAATCTCAAAGGTAACCACAAACCAACTTGAGGCTCGAAGCTATCCCTTCCAACCCAGATGGGGATTTCTCTCTTCAAATCAATCACTAAAAGGATTGATTTGGTTTTATGCTCAAAGGATAGATGTATAATTTTGAAATGAATTTAATGAGTTGGTGGAAATGTGGACAGAAAGTTCATTGGGCAATGGGGTGACATAAAAGTTAGAAATCAATGAAGGTTTATGGATACTTGGTAGGTTGAAAAGTGACTTATCATAGGCAAGATAGAGATCAGTTCTTTAGGCCAATTAGATGTCATTCTAGATAGAATATCATAGAGAAAACAAATAACCCCTTAGGGCATCTAACATGGATGAATCCCAAGGTGATTATGGTAGAAGGACAAATGAAATTACATGTAACATAGCATCAACTATAGAAGAATTCTGATACATATAATTCAGATGAATGCAAAGTAGAAGCCATATAACATATATGCATTTAAACCGGAAGACAAAACTGTAAGATCACATGCATAAAGTAATACAATCACATGTATCTCTGGAGTCAAATCTTAGAGACTTTTGATCCAGTAATTTCATTAATATCAAAGAGAAATTACAAAACGTATTCAATAGTCTCTTTCTTACACACTTGCCAACCCTTAGCTCTCATAACTTCATGAAATATATACAAAACTATCTTCCTATGTTGCTAAATTCGAATTCAACTATCATCCTATGATAATGCTAACAATTACACATATTCAACAACAAAATCTTCAACAAGTTGATAAGAAAAAGGAAACAACTTGGACTTGTTAATTACACCATAATAAGTCGATCAAAACCAATCTTTGAGTCCCTAAAATTATGATCTTCAACCTTGATACTTGTTGGAGGCGAGATGTCACATGTGATGACCTGATTTTGTCCATTGGGAAACAAATCGGATGCACTTTCACTGTTGCGCATCATGCTTGTTGCGCAACAACCTATAGGAGAAGTGCAATGCAATTGCGTATCAATTGTTCAACAATTGCGCAGGAACTGACCTTTTTAATATTTTGCTTGCTTTTGCTTGATATGATTGATTAAATTGATGCAATAACATTTATCTCATTTTCCCATTGACATATCCCATCCCCAAATTTGATAAGAACCTTGTACTGCTGCTTAAAAAATAAACTGATATAGTTGCACAGCGTGCCTGCTGCGCAATTGTAATTTTTTCTTTCACAACTTAAAACTGAGATTTCCAATATCTATCAAGGAAAAAAAATTAATCATGTATAATGATCCATTAAAGATACTAGTATGCACAAGAATACCATCTGAATACTTAGGATATTGTAATAATTTGGAATTAGGATCTTCTGCTGCGCATAGTCAAAAAATGAAATTTTGATGAATTTAACTCCAGGGCATTAAATTTTTGTTGCTTCAGCAAGAAAGTCAAGCTGTCCTTTCCCCTTCTTTTCTATCTCCAACTGTTGCAAGCTTTGTTTGAGGGCTCTGTTCTCCTTTCTCAATGTTAGATGTTGATTATATATGTTCTTAAGTTGTTTATGTAGAGGAAGATTCCTTTTCACCATGAATATGGCATGGTCCATTGCAAGCTCACACTCATCAAGGAGTTCTTTACATTTCAACTTTATTTTTCTGTTCTCCTCCCTTTGTTGGATTATAATATCTTGTGATTATCTCAATTTCTTCCTTAACCTATTGAAAGTGTGTTGTTTCCCATCATCCTTTTTGTCAATTGGTTGATTTGTTGTTGGAGGCTCCTCCTTGGTTTTCAACTTCCTAGTTGAAGATCTAGTCAAAGGAACAATAAATTTAGGCATTTCTTTCACTTCTGAGCTCTGCTCCACTGTCTTCCCTTTACACTTTCTTTTAGAGCTTGTTGGAGTTACAGGGACTGATGTTTCACCTGTTGCTGAGATGTCTTTCTTGGAGGTTTGTTCCAAAGCCTTTTTCTTTATTTCCCTATTTTGATGTTGCAACTGTGATATGAGAAAGTGGGCTTTCTTTAACTGTTCTTGTAGTTCAATGATCAAGTTGTCTTTGTCACTAGGATAATATATTTCTATGATGGCCTTTGGCTCTTCCTCAGGTACTTGTGATGAGTGCATGGAAGGCATTATTTCAGTTGCTGACCTAGTAACTGGTTTGCTAGGGGTTGTGACCTCTTCTGGGGAAAACTAAAGATATTTCCCTTTCTTTTTAGCTTGTTGACTTACTGCAGGTTCCTCAGTTTCCTTTTCCCTTTTCTTTACATAAATTTGATGAACATATGTGGTGGTCTTTGCTACTAATGAAGGCGTGTCTCTCATGCTTTGAGGTTTGTTTGAATAATCAACTGCTATATGTGATGATACTACAAAAATTCTCAATCTTGTTTCATCTTTCTAAGCTCTTCTAATACAAACAAATTTATCAAAGAAAAATGGAAGAGGCTAGGTTCTCCTTGATATATCCTACTTGTACTCTGTTAGCCATCTTTCCTAGGCTTCTAAAAAGGTAATAGGGCAGATTCAAGGGTTTCTTACCAGTGAAATACATTAGGATCCTGATATGATATTGGTAGACCCTAGTGAATCTCCCTTCACATGTGAAAAAACTTTGGATTACCCTCAACAAATTACTATGAATTTCTAATAGAAGCTCTTTGGGTATGGTGGCTCCAAAATCAGTGTTTCTAGATTCAAGTTTCAAAAAATCATGATAGTATGATAGATCCAATTCCATACCTTTGAACCATTGTTATCCATGAGCAAGGATCTGTGTTGCAACAATAATAGTATCTTCGGAAACCTGAAGCTGGAGATTTCCCACCTTAGCCCTAATGCCATCAAAACTTAATGCAAACTCCTTTTCCACCTGCATGTTGTATCCCTGAAGTTTTTTAGAAAACTTGATACAACCCACTTGTTCAAAAGAGACTCTGATTGTTGGATCTGCATTCACTAACTTTAAACCCCCTCCCTTTGTTGAATTATCATATCTTGTGCTTCTCTCAATTTCTTCCTTAACCTGTTGAAAGTGTGTTTTCCTCCGTCATCCTTTTTGTCAGTTAGTTGATTTTTTGCTGGAGCTTCCTCCTAGGTTTTCAACTTCCTAGTTGAGGATCTAGTCAAAGGAACAATAAATTTAGGCATTTCTTTCACTTCTAATATCTACTCCACTGTCTTCCCTTTACACGTTTTTTTGGATATTATTGGAGTCACATGGACTGTTGTTTTACCTGTTGTTGAAATGTCTTTCTTAGAGGTTTGTCCCAAATCCTTTTTTTTAATTTCCCTATTTTCATGTTGTAATTGTGCTATGACAAAGTGGGTTTTCCCTAATTGTTCTTGCAGCTCAATGATCAGGTTGTCTTTGTCACTAGGATAATCTACTTCTATGAAAGCCTTTGGATCTTCCTCGGGTTCTTGTGATGAGTGCATGGTAGACATCCTTTTAGTTGTTGACCTAGTAACTAGTTTGCTAGGGTCTCTGACCTTTTCTGGGGAAATATGAATCGTTTTCCCTTTCTTTTTAGCTTGTTAACTTATTGTAGGTTCCTTAGTTTCCTTTGCCCTTTTCTTTACAAAACTTTGATGAACAGAAGTGGTGATGTTTTCTACTGATGAAGGTGTGTCTCTTATGCTTTTAGGGATGTTTGAAGAATCAACTACTATCTGTGATGATGCTAAAAAAGCTTCCCAATCCTATTTCATCTTTCTAAGCTCTTCTAATACCAACATCTTTATTAAATAAAAATGGAAGAGGCTAGATTCTCCTTGATCTCTCCTTACTTGTACTCTATCAACCATCTTTCCTAGGCTTATGAAAAGGTAATAGGAAAGATTCAAGGGTTGCTTACCAATGAAATGGATTAAACGTCTTATATGGTATTGGTAGACCCTACTGAATCCCCCTTCACATGTGAAGAACCTTTGGATTACCCTTGAAAACTTACTATGACTTTCCAATAAAATCTCTCTAGGTATGGTGGCTCCAAAGTCAGTGTTTCTAAATTCAGGTTTCAAAAAATCATTATAGTAGGATAGATCCAATGGAATACATTTGAACCATTATCCTCCATGAGCAAGGATCTCTATTGCAGCAGCAATAGTGTCTTCAGAAACATGAAATAGGAGGTTTCCCACCTTAGCCCTAATTCTATCAAAACTTAATGCAAACTCTTTTTCGACCTGCATGTTGTATCCCTAAAGATTTTCACAAAACCTGATACAACCCACTTGTTCAAAAGAGACTCTTATTGTTGGATCTGCATTCACTAGATTTAAATGCTAAGCCTCAAATCTGACAATATCACCACCCTTGTGTTCCTTCTTCTACCCTCTAGAGTTTCTTTAATGTTGGTATATATCAATCTCTTGTGAAAATGATAAAATAGGATTGCGCACAGAAAAAAACACAACATATTCATATGCGCAGTGAATTGCAAAAATTCAATTTGATAAAGCAAAGGATATAGATTCAAGGTGAAGCTGGAAGCTTTGGGTTCATAAGAAATGTCTTCCTTTCAAACTTTAGCCCAAAACCTGAAAAGTTAGTTGGGATGTGTGAAAGCAAATTTGTTTGTAGATGCACAGTGAATTTGCAAAATTCAATCTGATGAAGCAAAGGATATAGATTCAAGGCGAAGCTGAAAGCTTTGGGTTCGTAAAAAAGGTCTTCCTTTCAAACTTCAACCAAGAACCTAAAAAGCCAGTTCGGAGGTGTGAGAGAAAATTCGTTTGCAGATGTGCAGTGTTGTGTGCAGCGTCCCCTGCAGTCTGTGCGCAACAAAAAAAACAACATTTGCAGATGCGTAGTGAGCATGGAAGGAAGATTTTGAATTTGCAGAGGAAGAAAGTGATATATGGGGGGTTTCTTCACCTGGATGAGGAACAATTTGAATGATAAAATAAAAATAAAACATCAGTTATACCCATCATACCTCATCGTACCTTCATACTTGATTTGCGCAACATTAGGACATTGCACAACATAATGATTTGCTTGATGATGCCATGTGCTTCTGATAGATTTGAGCTTATGAATTTATTTGAACCATGACAAGAATGAGCCTAAATAACTTGAATTGACCTCATGACCTCTCATAATGAATTTTTAGTGACATTACAAACCATATCTTACTAAGACCATATGTGTCATGGCTCAAATTTTTATTTTGTGACCTTACTCAAACAAACTTATCAATCACAAACCCATTGACTCACAATCTAAGAGAAATCATGCCATGGTATTTATGAGACCAAATCATGACTTTACCCTATCATACATTTTTTGACACACATCCTAACAACCTATTTATAGGACACTAACACCGGCTCCAATGGGGATGGCATCCTCCCTGCGAGGTGCTAAAGAACAATCAGACTATTAGCCTTATCCATTGGGATTTTTGTTTGATTGACTTAAATGACTCAAAAATAACTCGACCCTTTATATACAAAACACACTTAGTAATACTCATAAAATCTTAGGGCCTTCTCTTTGAGCTTCAAATTTTGTTGAGTGCTACCCAAACCTGCAATACTAAAGAAATGGATATTTACAATAAAGTGGAAAATCAAATTTCTTTAAGTAGAATGTTTGAGAAATCTTCCATTAACATGTCCTCCATTGATGTATTCTCCATTAATCTCTTGCAATAGAAATGCATTGCTCCCATGATATACTGCAACTTTGTATGGCCCTTTCTAGATATTTTCAAACTTTGCATGTTTACCCTTGGTTCTTCTGTCAAACACTTTCTTCATTTTTCTTGATATAATTGAGCATTTTTGAAAACCTCTTCTCTCATCTGATGGACATGAATTAATTGACTTATCCTTCTCTGAATATTGTTAGGTTCAACATCCACCTCTTGTAAAAGATTCATGACTAGCATCCCAAGTGAAGTAGGAAAAACTACCTATGTACCATAAACAATCTGGAATGGAGATATGCCAATAGACTTTTTTGTACTTACCATGTATGCCCAAAGTACATAAATCAGCTTCTTGTGCCATGGTTTTTTATTCTCCTGTAGTAACTTTTTGATGATCCTGATCAAACTCTTGTTAGATGATTCAACCAAACCATTACCTTGTGGGTAGTAGGTTGTTGAGTAACTGAGTGTGATACCATAATCAATGTAGAATTTGACTAGTTTTTTAGACTTAAAAGCAACAACATTATCCGTGTTAGTGTCCTATAAATAGGTTGTTAGGATATGAGTTAAAAAAAATGTACGATGGGATAAAGTCATGCTTTGGTATCATAAATACCATGGCATGATTTCTCTTAGGTTGTGAGTCAATGGGTTTGTGATTGATAAGTTTGTTTAAGTAAGGTCACAAAATAAAAATTCCAGTCATGAAACATATGGTCTTAATGCTAATATATGGGTTGTCATGTCACTAAAAAAGTCATTATGAGAGGTCATGAGGTCAATTCAAGTCAGTTAGAGTCAGTCTTGACATGGTTCAAAGAAATTCATAAGCTCAAATCTATCGGAGGCGCGTGGTATCATCAAGCAAATCATTGCGCAACGCAAGTTGTTGTGCAACATCCTAATGCTACACAAATCAAGTATGAAAGTACGATGAGGTATGATGGGTATAAATGATGGTTTTTATTTTATTTTATCATTCAATTTTTTCCTCCTCCAAGTGAAGAAACCCCCGAGATATCGATTTCTTCCTTTGCAAATTCAAAATTCTCCATCCAAGCTTGTTGCGCATCTGCAAACACTATGTTTTTTGTTGCACCCAGACCGTAGGGGACGCTACGAATATGCGAAAGGATTTTCTGAAGTTTGAAAGGAATACCTTTCTTATGAACCCAAAGCTTCCAACTTCGCCTTAAATCTATATCCTTTGCTTGATCGGATTGAATTTTGCAAATTTGTTGTGCATCTGCAAATGTTGCATTTTTTGCTCGCATAGTCCTATTTTCTCATTTTCACAAGAGATTGATATATACCAACATCATGGAAACTCTAGATGGATGAAGAAGGAACACAAAGGGTGGTGATATCATCATATTTGAGCCTCATGGTTTAAAGTTAGTGAATGCAAATCCAGTAATC
Organism: Picea abies; assembly: GCA_900067695.1. NCBI lineage: Eukaryota > Viridiplantae > Streptophyta > Pinopsida > Pinales > Pinaceae > Picea > Picea abies. The sequence goes on along the minus strand of CBVK0101467562.1, from coordinate 5,226 downwards.
AGAGTCTCTTTTGAACAAGTGAGTTGTATCGGGTTTTCTGAAAAGCTCCGGGGATACAACATGCAGGTGGAAAAGGAGTTTGCATTAAGTTTTGATGACATTAGGGCTAAGGTTGTAAATCTCCAGTTTTAGGTTTCTGAAGATATTATTACTGGTACAACAGAGATCTATGCTCATGGAGAACAATGGTTCAAAGGTATGCAATTGGATCTATCATACTATCATGATTTTTTGAAACTTGAATTTAGAAACACTAATTTTGGAGTCACCATACCCATAGAGCTTCTATTATAAAGTCATAGTAATTTGATAAGGGTAATCCAAAGGTTTTTCACATGTTGAAGGGAGATTCACTAGGGTCTACCAATATCATATCAGGATCCTAATACATTTCACTGGTAAGAAACCCCTAGCAAACTAATTACTAGGTCAACAGCTAAAAGAATGCCTTCCATGCACTCATCAGAAGAACCCGAGGAAGATCTAAAGGCATTCACAGAAGCAGATTATCTTAGTGACAAAGACAACCTGATCATTGAGCTGGAAGAACAGTTAAGGAAATCCTATTTTTTCATAACACAGTTGCAGCATGAAAATACAGAAATGAAGAAAAAGGCTTTGGAACAGATCTCCAAGAAAGACATCTCAACAACAGGTGAAACATCAATCCTTGTAACTCCAACAAGCTATAAAAAAAAGTGTAAAGGGAAGACAGTGGAGTAGAGCTAAGAAGTGAATGAAATTCCTAAATTTACTGTTCCTTTGACTAGATCCTCATCTAGGAAGTTGAAAACCCAGGAGGAACCTCCAACAACAAATCAACGAATTGAAAAAAAAGGATGATGGGGGACAACACACTTTCAACAGGTTAAGGAAGCAATTGAGAGAAGAACAAGATATGATAATCCAACAAAGAGAGGAAAACAAAAAAACAAATTTGAAATGTAAAGAACTCCATAATGAGTGTGAGCCTGCAATGGACTATGCCATATTTATGGTGAAAAGGAATCTGCCTCTACATAGACAAATTAAGAACATATATAAGCAACATTTGACATTCAGAAAGGAGAACAAAGCCCTCAAAAAAACCTTGCAACAGTTGGAGACAAAAAAGAAGGGGAAAGGCAAGCTTGAATTGCTTGCCGAAGCATCAGAAATTTAATGCCTTGGAGCTAAATTAATCAAAACTGCCTTTTTAAACTATGTGTAGTAGAAAATCCAAATTCTAAATTATCAAAATCCCCTAAGTGTTCAGATGGTGTTCTTGTACATACTAGTATCTTTAATAGATCATTATACATGATCAATTTTTTTTTGCCCCGATACATATCGGAAATCTCAGTTTTAAGTTGTGAAAGAAAAAATTATAGTTTCGTAGTAGGCACGTTGTGCAACTATATCAATCTATTTTTTAAGCAATAATACAAGGTTCTGTCTATGGTAAAATGAGATGAATGTTATTGCATCAATTTAACCAATAAGATCAAGCAAAAGCAAGCAAAATATTAAAAAGGTGAGTTGTTGCACAACTGTTGCACAACTGTTGTGCAACTACGTTGCGCTTTTCTTGTAGGTTGTTGTTGCGTAGTAGGAATGTTGCGCAACGATGATAGAGAAACCAATTTGATTCCAAATGGACAGGATCAGGTCATCACATGTGTCATCTCACCTCCAACAAGTATCAAGGTCAAAGATCATCATTTTAGGGACTCAAATATTGGTTTTGATCGAGTTATTATGGTGTAATTAATGAGTCCAAGTTGACTACTTTTTCTTAGCAGTTTGTTGAATATTTTGTTGTTGAATATGTGTAACTGTTAGCATTGTCATAGGATGATAGTTGAATTCGAATTTAGCAGCATAGGAAGATAGTTTTGTATATATTTCATGAAGCTATGAGAGCTAAGGGTTGGCAAGTGTGTAAGGAAGAGACTATTGAATACTTTTTGTAATTTCTCTCTGATATTATAGAAATTATTGGATCAGAAGTCCCTAAGATTTGACTCAAGAGATACCTGTGATTGTATTACTTTATGAATGTGATCTTACAGTTTTGTCTTCCAGTTTAAATGCATCTATGTTATATGGCTTCTACTTTGTGTTGATTTGAATTACATGTATCAAAATTCATCTGTACTTCATGCTATGTTGCATGTAATTTCATTTGTCCTTCTACCATAATCATCTTGGAATTCATCCTTGTTAGATGCCCTAAGGGGTTATTTGTTTTCTTGGTGATATTATATCTAAAATGACATCTAATTGGCCTAAAGAAGTGCTCTATATCTTACCTCTAATAAGTCACTTTTCAACCTACCAAGTATCCAGTAAACCTTCATTGATTTCTGACTTTTCTGTGACTCCATTTCCCAATGAAATTTCTATCCACATTGCCACCAACTCATTAAATCCATTTCAAAATTAGAGATCTATCGTTTGAGCATAAAACCAAATCAATCCTTTCAGTGATTGATTTGAAGAGAGAGAGATCCCCCTCTGGGTTGGAAGGGATAGCTTCCAGCCTCAAGATGGTTTGTGGTTACCTTTGTGATTTGCCTCCTCAACCAAGGAAAGTTACAGAGTGATAACAATATGTAATAATTCTTCTTGGATATCCAAACCTTGAGAGTATGTTACTTTCCAAAAACTTTATGATGACTAAATCAGTTTCTTGACGAGTAGGTACAAATTCTATCCACTTTGTAAAATAGTCTATAGCTGTTAAAATCCATCTATGCTGAGCTGAGGATGAAGGATGCACTTCTCCTATAAAATCCAAGCCCCATTGTTGAAAAGGAGCTTCCTACAAAAATAGGCTTCAATGGAAAAGGCAACAACTTTGTTTTTTCTTCAAAAATCTGACATTTGTGACAGGTGGAAACCTATTTATACACATTAGCAAATATAGTAGGCTAGTAAAACCCCAATCTCAAAATTTTATTAACTGTTGTTTTCCAGTAACGATGACCTCCATAGTCACCCTTATGGAACTCCTTCATGGTTTTCTGAGCTTCATATTTAGAAGACATTTCAACCACAGTCCACCAGGGTCTTTCCAATAGAGGGAACTATTAAGCACACAAAAATTTGTTGCCTTTTGCTTTAAAAATATGGTTTTGGTTTTTGTCAATTCAAGAAGGGCCTACAAATTTTGTAAAACAAAGATAATTTCATTCTACCAATATGAGTCCAAAAATTTATGGCTTACCTGAGGAGAGACTTCTTCTTCTATATCCTGTGAAAGATCAACAATGAAATTAACTCCCAATAACTCGAAATTAGATTGAGTCATTATTTGAGCAAGACCTTGTCCTTTAATTAGTTTTGTAGGTTTAATCTCCAAGTCATATTCCAACAGGCTTGCAATCCACTTAGCTCTCTTGCCCTCAGCATGAGGTTGAGTCAAGATGTCCTTTACAACATGGTTAGGAACATATGAAATAATATGAGAGTGTAAAACATACATTCTGAACTCTTTCAAAGCTTTAACTAAGGCATAGACCTGTTTCTCCATAATATTGTACTTAAGAGTGGGATATCTTAAAGACCTACTGAAAAAAGCAATAGACTATTCTTGGCTCTGATTGTTTTTTCTGCATTAATACTCCCGCTATAGTGTGCTCTGAATCAAAGGAAAAAATGACAAAATCCCTTGAAAAATATGGGCTAACCAAAACAAGATCTTTAGTCAAAGCTTCCTTCTCCTCTTCAAAAGAATGTTTTTCTTCTGTTGTCCATCTTATTGCATTGCCTTTCCTTAACATGTTTGTGATGTGCTTTATTATTTCAGCTAGATTAGGAATAAACCTTCTTATAAAATTTATCCTACCCAAAAAACACTGTACCTCTTTTTTTCTCCTTGGAGTACTGGTTTTCTATATTGCAACCACATTGTTAGGGTCAATTTTGATACCATCTCTTGAAATTATGTGTCCCAACAATTTTCCTTCTTTCACAACAAAATTTGAATTTTTTGGGTTGAGAGAAATCCCAAATTTCCCGCACTTCTCAAAAACTTGCTTCAAATGTTGCAAATGTTTATTTTCAAAATTTGAATACATAGTTATATCATCTAATTAAATGACAATGAATTTATCTTTCTCCTTATCAAATGCTATGTCCATAGCCCTGTGGAAAGTTTCCCATGCATTCATTATTCCAAAGGGAATTTTTTCATACATGAAGGTACCCCATGGGGTTGTAAATGGTGTCTTTTCTTGGTCATCTGGATGCACTGTGATCTAGTTATATCTAGAAAAACCATCCAACATGGACATTCTCTGGGAGCCTACAATCTTTTGCAAGATGTGATCCATCTTTGGAAATGAATAATTTTATTTAAGAGAAACTCTGTTCAAATTCCTAAAATATATACAAAGCCTTATTTCTCCATTTTTAGTTCTAATAGGGACAAGGTTATTTATCCATTTGTAGAATCTCAAAGAAACAATTATTTTTGCATAAAACAACTTCCTTACCTCTTTCTCAATGAGTGGCAACATAAGTGGATTGATTATTTTCAATTTTTGTTTGAAAGGTTCATGTTCTTCTTTAATTGGTATCATGTGTTGAATGATGTCTTTATCATATACTTTCAAATCTTTGTATTTCCGGGAAAACACATCAGAATATTGTCTCATTAATTCAATATATTTCTCCATGTCCTCAAAGGACAAAGACTTAGACAAATTAACAAATTTAGGTTCCTTTTTAGTCCCTATGTTAAAGTCATCAACGCCAGCTTCATTTGGAATTACCCTAGGATTTTTAGCCACGTCATTGTCATCAAACAACTTTTCAAGAGGCACAAGTCCTTTGGGAATTGTATTGTTCTTTAGTTGAATAATCTATTTTCCTGCTATCTGATTTACATACCCATCTGGAGTTGAGAAAACATCTACACTTTCATAAAAATATTCTTAATCAATTTAGACATTTTTATACTCTTCTTTCATTTGCAGAAATATGATAATTTGCTTATTATCTTCAAATACTTGCCAATATTTTACATTATCTGGAATGGTTGGCCTATGTTTGACCTCAATTTCATATTTTGTGTTGGGATAAATTGGAATCTTGAAAACACTTGTTGATGTAGAAAGAGCGTCTTCAATAGGATTTTGTTCTCTTAGCACTATTGATATGTTATATTCAGAAACATTTTCAAGCAAATATAAGACTAGGTTCCTATAGGCCCTCATCCTAGGATGCTTAGTTTGATATGTA
>CBVK0101467536.1:0-11115 GCA_900067695.1 Picea abies | reverse complement strand
TGAGATTAGAGTTGATTTCTGCAGTCATTTCTGTCTGTTGTGGTTTACCCCTAACCATAGAGAGATTTTCCTCATAACACAATGGCATTGCTAGAATGAGGTTACTATTGGGATCATATGAGGTGATATGTGGAAGAGTACATCCAAACATGTATTATGTTCCAACAAGAGAAGGAAAAAACCATGATGCAAGCCAATCCACTACAACCTTTGTCGATGCCATAGAGACCTTGGGCAAGTGTTTCTATGGACTTCATCGCACATCTTCTTGTCACATAGGGATATAATGGGATCATGGTGGTTGTTGACCATTTTTCCAATTATTCCATATTCATGCCAATGAAGGTGTTTTGTGTTGCAGAGGAAGCTGTGAATTTGTTCTTCCAAAATGTTGTAAAGTACTAGGGTCTCCCATTGAGCATTATGTTGAAAAGAGACCCAAGGTTCACATGAAAATTTTATACATAGTTGTTTAGGCTTGTTGGAACCAAGTTGTTGATTAGTTTGAACTATTATCCATAAATCAATGGGAAAACTAAACGTATTAATTTTATTTTGGAGGATTACTTAAGGCATTTTTTTGTCCAAACCAATCAAACTAACCAAATTGATTGGATCCATCCAAATTCAATTACAACATGAAAAAGAGTTTTGCAATGGGATACAATCTCTTTAAGTTGAAAAATGGGCAGTAGCCATTGACACCGCATATAATTCTATAAGGATGCTATGGGAACAACCCATCATCCTTAGGGTTCATGAAAGGATGGCAATATAGATTGCAAATGTCTCATGTTCACTTTAAAAACATATTTTAAATGATGAAGCGTCAGGTGGATCATGATAGGAGGGAAGTAGAATTCCAAGTTGGTGAATTGGTCTTACTTAAGTTGGGAAGAGAATATTTCAAGACACTAAGTGGTATGTTTGGTGCTTTGTTGCAATATTTTGAAGGAGCATTCAAGGTATTTGAAAAGATTGGCAATGCACCTATAAATTGGAGCTACTAGACCACCTAAGAGCTCACCATCTTGTTTTCCATACCATTCAATTGAATCCTTGTAATATTGATGAAGGTGATCCTAGTATAGTTTCACCATCTAGATCCCTTGCTTTGATTGCAAACAAGACAGAGATGGAAGTGGAGGAAATACTTGCACACTGGACCTATTACTTCGGCATAAACTGAATCCATGAGTACTTTGTTAGCTAGAAATAAAAACCTAAAGAGGAGAATAGTTGGAAAGGAAAGAGGCATTGTGGTAATATGAAGACAAGAGCCAATATTTAAGGAATCAAAATATTCGATCACTTATACATATGTTTGTTGGATGTTGTCAAGATGACATCAAATTTAGTAGGGGAGGATGTAAGCCCTCCACATGTGTATGGAAGTAGGCACGTTTCCAAGGTGGGCATGGATGGTTGAAATAGAAGCTTGCAATGTTACACATTTTCTTCCCGATCAAATGGATGGATTGGTGACCCATCCATGTTTTCTTTATGTTGGACACACTAAATAGAATAAACTTGAAGTGCATTAATTCACCAATATGATATAGATATAAATACATCGATGTGACCCTTGGATTCATATTCCAAGAGTTCTCTTAGACTCCCAAGACTGTTCCTATAACTTGATTGTTCACATTCTGTCAAGTTCATAAACCTAATGGATTACAGTTCCCACACTCCTCCCCTTAATCTGAAGTGGTGTAAGTGAGTCCAAGGTAAGAGCTGAAATATGAATGTGGGCAAGTAAAGTCTAGAAGTTTGCAGTTACCAATGGTTGAATGTGCTCTTTGAATCTAGTGATTTTGGGATGACCACAAACCAAATGGATAATAGAAGTTGATGTCTTCTACTAAATGGCAATGGTGGTTTAAGGAAGACCACAAACTAATCTGGTGGTTTACAGATAATCACAAACTCTGGAAATTGACTCTAGACTTATTGGTTCCCATAAAATTTCCTAAGTTATCTAGAAGCTGGAAGCTATTGTCTTCTGCTAATTGGAAGTGCTCTTGAATGCTAGTTTAAAGATGACCATAGAATTTTCTCTAGAAGAAGTATAAAGTCTTCTACTAAGTGGATGTTTAAGGAAAACCACAAACAATTGTCTAGTAGAAGTTGTAAGTATTCTACCAAGTGGTGGTTTTTGGTGACCACAAACCAAATCACATTCTCTTTTCACACTCGCTTGTTACTGCTCGATTGATAATACTTTGAAACTTGAAGCTTGACTATCAGTCATTGATGTTGTTCCCCCTTATCAGGGACAAGCTGAGAAGATGAAATTTGTCCACTACAATATGTGTCAATACTCGAGTGAAAATTCTATGGTATGACTAAGATATATTCTTGATTGTTGATGACCATTTCCAAGAAGTCATCCACCCATAGTGGTTCTTTACTCTTGCATATTTCTTGTGGTTGTAAAATCTGTCTGAATGATGATTGTGTTTTCCAAAATGCTTGCAAGGATGAAGATTGAAACACAGATCTTTCATATGTCCCACTCGCTAAAAATGTTTCCATATCAGAATATTTTCTTGAACTTGAGTAGGTGAATATGAATTCTCTTGAAGCAATCCAACACTTTAGAATTGGATCGGTTTGGTGTATTAAATCAGGAATATGAAATGTGACTTCATTTTCATATCTAATACCTTTTCTATGCTTTATGTGCATGATTTATTCCCAAGGTCTGGTGATTGGCTTGGAAAGAGGAGGTTGAACTTCTTATGCATTCATATATAAAGCTAGCTCACTGAGTTGCTTCTATACTGGTTGTTAGTTTGAGTAGGCATCATCTTCAAAAAGAGGGTTTTGAACAAGGACTAGTTAAGAATGTCAAATATCCTTTCACTCAAGTGCATCGTGAAGAAGTCGAGTATGAGTTTGCAGTAGTGCTAATTTGGCTTGCGAAACTTTCAAGCAAGTTACAACAGACTACAAAGTAGTTTTGTCAATTGTGATTGTATTTCTCACATAAGAGAGGATTAGAGTGTTCAATAACTCTAATATTTCCTCAAATTGAGCCATTTTCAAGATAGAATTAGACCTCGAGGGTTTCTTGCAACTCCACCTAGAATTTACAATGCAAACTCAACTATGCAGAGTCAGAAAATGAAAGGTGTCGACTTCTACGAAAAATGCACCCGTTTACAATAAAAATACAAGTAAACTTAACAAAAGAACTATTTGAAAGTTAACATTGTTCATGTTGTTGCTTATTTTAATATATTGATATCTATGATCAAGAAGCTATGATGGCCACTTTGCCATAGCTTGAAGTGAAGCTCTTCAATCGCTAGACTTTTAATGATGAAAAGGTATTGTGGCAATGTCTGGTGCCAAAAAATTTGTGTCAAATGGAAAGATTTCAACGTCCTAGGGGATTCGTAATAAATGACTGAAAGTAATACCCAAACAACATAACGTAGCCATTATAATCCATGCATTATCACCATCTAGTAGTTGTTGGAAATCAAGTCATTGTGAGGCACCTACAAACACAGAGACATTTCACCTACCCTACTCTAATTCTTATAAACCCATATATGTATGTCAAAACCATAGAAAAAAATTGCATACTCGATCCTCACTCTGGGATAGTTCTTCAATTGGGAGGCACCTAGGCCTTAAAAGGAAGGTGTATGTCTTGTAGCACCGATGGGAAGCAACAAACTGCTTTCCAGTGAGGAGATTACAACCTAGAATGGAGGTGTGATTTGAGTGAAGTTGAAATGCCCACAAAGAAAGAAGATTGCTTCTATCTATCTCATAAAATTCATTTTTTTCTTTCATTGAAGATAAATTTCAAAGAATGGCTAACAACTAGAAACCAAAAAAGGGGTTATCTTAATCTCGTGTTGTTCGAGTGGTAACTTGTTGTCATAAGGTTGAGATGTAGAAGTATGGATTATCATATTCTAAAATTATAGCTTCATTCTGTAACAACTTGTAAATACTAGTCACTTTTCCCTTATAAACCCATAATAGTGTCTATGTTCGAGAAATCCAAGAGGTTGTCTTTTAAATCATTGAGGAAACATCCCTTCTCTGACCAGCTCACATTTACATTTGACTTCCACTTGAGGTAATACATTGTCATCCCATAATTTACGACCTCACAGTCTTCCTTCCACCTCTTTCTTCAAATTTTATGCATATAGATGTTATATATCCAATTGATGCTCTAGATATATTCTTCTCTAGAGACATTGAGTGGAAATGGGTACTTATTCGAGGTTGATATATGGAGCATGAGAAAAATAGTTTTGTGTGTGAAGAGAGAGTGAAATCAAACAAACTATGGACAGGAACCAACTACAAATGGGGTAGACAAAGATTAGGATTTTGGGTAGATTCGTGAGAGTGATTGATAAGGTTCATATTATGATATAGGATCAACCACTCTTAGACACATGAAAAAGGGAAGAAAATTTTCCATAGAAAAGAGCACTAAAAAACCTATTGCACAGATAAACCCTAATTAATGATTTCTAGAGGGTAGTTTTGTGCCTAGAAATAGTGACAAAGAGATGAACGGGTTTGTCATTCCAGAGACCGTGTATTCCAAGTAAGACATTCAAGATTTTGTCGAGACAGATGTTAGGATTTGATTTTAGAGGAAACCCTAACATAATGGACTCCTATATGAGAGGACTTGTATTGGGAGATATTCCTTAATTATTGTGTAGGGATGGTAGTCAACATACAGAGGTGTTTATGCACAAGAATCAGAGATAGAAAATAGTTATGGAAAGCTACCATAGGATAAATCAATCCTAAGGACCAGAGGCACTTGGATACAACTGTTGAACACATAAAATAGAATAAACATGAAGTGCATTAATTCATCAATATGATATAGATATAAATACATCGATGTGACCCTTGGATTTGTATTCCAAGAGGTCTCTTGGACTCTTGAGACAATTCCTATAACTTGACTATTCACATTATGTCAAGTTTATAACCCTAACGAATTATGTTTCCAACACTTTATATGAATTTGGGATGCCTTGGGTGCACAAGCCAGGCGTGTGGACCCAAGGGGTGAATTGTCTCATAGCCTATGGAGTTGCCTTTGAATAAATTGTGACATAATCAGATGTGTTGCCTAGCTTAGGCACACTTGGGTATAGTCAAATGGATAGACCAGATAGACTAGGATGACTTGGGAAGACTTGGGATGACCTGGGAGGACACAACATGATCTAAAATGACTTGATGGATAGTCGATGGACAAGCCATTGAAGTGATGATGATCAAAACTTGGATCCACTTTGGATCAAATGGGATTTCAATAGCATGGAGAGATCATATAAACATTTGAACGCCTCAAGTGCTAAGGGATCATAAGTTGCAAGAGGAAATAAGTCATCGAGGAGTTTTATGATTGTGCCAATTTTAGGATTTAGGCACAGTAGGAAAACTTGCATTGGCTAAGTGACAAAGAGAAGGAAACAAGACCTACAGGAGGAAATCTTGTGGTTACTTCAGAGGTTGGATTGAAATTTATGTAGGTTGCTTGCCTTTGTAATTGTATTCTATAAATGAGCCCTAGGTAGATCATTGGTCGTGCTCTCTATTGTACTTGTAACATTATTTATATAATAAATTGTTAAGGAACTTTCCTTGGGTTTTTATCCATACTTGTGTATTGTGGTTTATTTATGTCTATTGGATGTTATTGTTTCTTGTATCCTTGTGTTGGGTAAGTTATGATATTGGTTAAGTATAAGTATCATTGGGATGTTTTAATGCTACGGTTGGACGTATGCACATTATTGTCGAATGAATTAATTTGTGTTGGACTTGGTTGGGCATCTAACTATTGTAGGTTAAAGTGGAGTTATGGGTATAATTATTTAAATGAAGTGGGATAATCTAGTTGCAGTAGGTGCAATTTGGTCAAGACCCCATGTTTGAGGCGATGCAGTACCGCATGATTGGAGATGATGAAAAGAAAAAAATTGGGCAAGGATATTAGGTCTATGATAGGATCTAATGTTCAAATACATGGATAGATAAGTTGGATAGATGAAGCACTATTTCATTTGTGTAGTGCAACAATGGATAGTGAAACCTTTTGGGAGGAAGGTTGAATCAACAACAGGATGATCATGGGAAGGGTGGCATTTTTGTTGACCTTACTAGGATGGAAAGAGAATTGAACAAGGGATAACGTAAGGTATTGTCGTTTTCCCGTGGGAACTTAATGTGACTTGCCTTTATCCACTCTCAAAGATGATGGCAAAGAGGGATGAATTCATCAATGATTTGGACACTCAACACACATAGCCACATGAATGGGTTGAGATGTGTTGCATGAGTGAGGCACTTTCCTAGAGTGGAATAAATGGTGCCAAGGGGTGTTTTTTTATAGGTTTAGAAAACCAATAGAGTTGCAATGTCAAATTACCAAGGCCTTGGTAAAAGTCATGTCAAAGTTAGTCGAGGAAGACATTCATAGTCTCAGACAAGTGTAAAGTTAGAGGTAGTGTGGTAAAGTAGTTGTAGGTTGTATGCAGCACGAAAACTATGGAGTAGTTTTCTAGGTGGAATATCCACAATGAAGAATGCATTGTGAGACGCCTTGGTTGAGCACATCTTGGATAAACATTTAGTGGAATAACTTGGTGATTGTAGTGTTGGACACCCCATATCTTCTAAGGAAAATATGAAGTATGGGAGTACAACCTACCAAAAAGTGATGTGGTCATTGTTGTAGCTAAACAATAACCTCATCATTTTTTTTATTTTTTCATAAAATAATGAGGCCTCTACCAAAAAAAATTCAAATTTTTCTTCGTTTTATGGATTATTTTACAACTTTTATCTTTGGTTAATATATTTTTGGTTTTTATTCAATTTAAGTATTTTGCTTCATTAAATTTCGTTATGAGAATTCAAGTAATTTTCAACTAGTTATAATCAAGGAAGGAGATGTTTTTATTAATGAAACTCTAATGAAAACGAGCTATCTTTGGAAATGGTCTCTTTTTCATCCTGGATAATTACCAGATAGAAATTAATGAATATTGCGAATCACAGATATCTGAATTCGAGGTATCTGGATTCGGGCTTTACAAGTCTCTTGATTTAAAAATTGCATTCGGTATCTGGAAGATTCATAAGCGGATGTTAGATACCCGAATAATTTTTTCAAGAAACTTAGCAAAAATCAAGGCGCAATATTTAAGTAATTGAATATTTGATTAGTGAGATTTCTGTGGTTGGGATTTTTAATTTTGATTGGAATAGCCTAATTATATCAATAGACTGTCGACGTTTGGGATTCAAATCAAAATCCATCTTCAAAACAATGAATTATCAACAGTCTATTAACATAACTGTGGCTATTCCAATCAAAATCGATAATTAAATATTATTTTTTTCCATTTTTTCCAAACCTATCCTGATCTAGATGAAATCATGAGTATCTTATAGAGCTTATCTTCATATTTTGGGTACATCTATTCATGCTCTATCTAATACAAAACATATCTGGATCCAAATCCTTTGTTAAATGATTCTTCTTGTTAACTCTTGGATAATTGATACATTTCTTTACTTTGATTTAAAAAATTATATTTTCATCTGGGCATATCGATGAAAAACTTCTCTATGATCTTTTGGATACCTGGATACTTTTAAAAAAAAAAAAAAAAAAACTTTTCTAGTTGTATCCAAATTCGAACCATATGAGAGGTAATTCACGGCTAACCTCCAGATTTCTGCATCTATTCATAAAATGGGTTATCTCCTAATCTGATTTGAATTGAGAGGTTATATTTGTTTTGTATTGGATATATCTATATGCCTGGATATATCTGCATTCAATAAATGACTAAGTACAGTTTTCCCTCTGATAACTTATTAAACACAGAACGTCGGTGGTTTTTAACTTTTGATATTAATTCACCACACATGAAATAAATTGGAATTGTTTTCCATCACTTTGAAATATCTAGCAATTAAAACTCATTCCTATCCATGATAAAATTGTTTCTCTTCACTCTTGAACTCCAGTCAATAGATTACCCTTACATTCGAATATTATTTGAACTATGTTAGTTGTTGAAATATGCTAGAATTTAGTTTAGGAGTTAATTTCTCCCGTAAGAGTTTTTGATAGTTTATTTTCATTGTTGGTTAATGTATTTATATATGTTAAGGTTTTAGAGTAATTTCTTTTTCAAATTGAAATCTTTGCAGGGAAAATGTCCAGAAAAGGAAGAGAAAAATAGGTTAAAGTTGTTGAAGGAAATCAAATAAGGATTGAAGACCCTGAGGATATGGAATATAGTGAAGAACGGAAGCCAAATGTAGCCTTTTATGCAAATACTACCTATCGGATAGGGTTAAAGAATTGTCCATACTGGGAGGAAATTTGTGAGTTCTTAGAAGCTCATAATTTTGAAGACGAGTATGAGTTAGATGAGGATGAATTCAAACACATTGGAAGATTAGGATTACAAAAAGTAGCTACCAGGCTAGATATCCTTCCATACTATGGCATGGTACGTTGGATAATATCTCACATAGATATTAAAACATGTACAATAGTCAATCATGCACAGAAAGTGGTGGGATTGTTTAGGCCAGATAATATTACCAAGATGTACAAGCTAGATACCACAAAGGTCTTTTTAGATAGAAAATGTTTACATCAATTTGAGGAGAATAAGTTGAACGTTAATAAAAGAAAAACAACCCAACTTAAGGAACAATTTGTTCTTTTACAAACAGAAGAAAATGGAAGATATAAACAGGAGATTGACAGTTTAAAGAAGAAGCACTCCAAGGAACTAGAATAAAAAAGTGAAGAGTATAAATTGAACTTGGAAGTATCTTCTATCAGTTTTCAAAAACAAATTGGTTCATTACAAGAACAATTGCAGCAGCTTCAGGTTAAAGAGGAGGATTTTGAATTCTTCATAACAGAGGCTCTTACCATAAATGCTTAATTGAAAAGTAATCAAGAGGAATTCTTTAGTAAAGTAAGCGAGATACATCAATTCTACCATGATTTTCTCAAATGCTATGACAAGATTGAAATTCAACTAGATGATAAAGAGATTTCCCAATAATATTTTACTAATCTTAATATGTGGGAGATAAGAGGAAATCCAAAGACCATTACAAAAAAATTGCAAATTCAAGTGTCCTGAGATCATTGGGTTGTGGATTGTTCAAATTTCAATGATTGGTTAAACAACCTAATAAATGGTGTTATGATTTATGGGAATCATCTTTAGATGTCATGGAACATTATGATATGTCGCATGTAGAACCTATCAAGCAAGCTTTACCCATCCAAATTTGTAGGAATAGTTTGGAAGAACAACGAGATGCTAGCAAAGAGAAAATTATAAAGATAAGTCAATGGAATAGTGAAGTTGTTAAAGAGTTTATCACTATGCCAGCAAAATGCACAAAATCCATTTTAGATTTTTTTTTTAAATATAGAAAAACAAATTCGAAGATTGAAAAAGAGAATTTGCCAATGTGAATTAACTTTAGAGAATCTAAACCTTCCTCGTATTTCTCATTTAACGGATATTTATAGTCAATGGAAAACCTATTTTAAAGGAAATAAAAAGAAAAAGGAAACACATTTCTCTTCTTCAGGAATAAATCATGGACAGGTTGTTTGGGATTGGGTGTAACTTGATATAAAAAAATAAACAAAATTGTAGATAATCGAAGAGGAAATAATATTTCGAAGAAAGAAGGTGTTGTCTAAAGACATCATTACAACACTTAATCACAGTGTATTGTGATCAAAACATCACAATACATATTGGACATCTTGTACAAAACAAGGATATTTCCATGATGATAATGACCCATTGGGTCTACTATTTATAGCTTCAAGATCTAACCAACTACCTTGAAATTGGGAGGATCTTGTCCACATATAACTATCCATTATTAGAGCTAACTACATCAAATATGTTTTTTCTAGTCGTCTTGAAAAGGATGCTCGACCCGACCATCCATGCATCTAACTTGTAGTTTATTGCTCAGATATTGATCCACTAACCAACTATCTTCGACTACTAGTCGATTGTCCGACCGACATGTTTGTTGACTACTCGACTAAGTGATGTAGATATGTGGTCGGACACTCGACTGACTGTTTCCATGTGTAGGTTGACCATCGAACCGACTGATTCGAGGAGAAGTGTGATAAACCATCAGAACTTGTTGTGCCAACACTCCCCCATCAACACATGGCTTTGGAGATTCAAGAGGTGAAATTACGTCAGTAGGATACCCCCCCATAATTGCATCTTATTGAATCCCAAGCATCGTACAAAGCTTGAAAAATATATATTCAGATAAAGGACTAGTGAGGATATCAACTACCTAATCATATGTGTTGCAATAGACAAGAGAGACAACATTTTCATGAACCAAATGTCTCAAATAGTGAGCATGGAACTCAACATGCTTCATATTATATTGGGAAATATGATTGTGAGAAACTTGAATGACACATTGATTGTCACAGTAGATTATAGTTGAGGTCTGAATAGGAGTCAAGTTCACCCAAAATTTGGTGGATACAGACTGGTTTTGTACCTGTATGAACGACACCAATATATTCTACTTTTGTAGTCAACAATGAGACTACCTTATGTTTCTTGTACGACCAAACCGATGGTCCAGCACTGAAGCGAAACACATAGCCATAAGTGGAATTATGATCATCATTGTAGCTAGCCTAGTCAAAGTTGGGGAAGTCTACCAACAAATTTGAACTTCAACAATACGTTATACCAAAATGAGTGGTACCCTTGTTCGTTTGAATGTTTTCCAGTGGCTTTCTCTAGGGTCCTACATAAACTGAGAAATCACACTAACAACAAATAAAATGTCAGGTTGACTATGAGTAAGATAAATAATATTGTCGACAAGTTGTCAATAAAGTGTATCATCACCTTTGGGAGTTTGACAAGTTTTGTTTAGATTTACTCCAAATTGAAAATGAGTAGCATAGGGCTTACAGTGTGCCATCTTAAAACATGTCAAAATATCAATTACATATTTAGATTGAGAAATGAAAAAAATATCACACAGTAGTAATACTTGAAG
>CBVK0101467501.1:0-17446 GCA_900067695.1 Picea abies | reverse complement strand
TATATATATATATATATATTTTGTAAATGATGTGTAGCTAAACATGGAGTTGCAATTTTTTTTTAATTGAATAACATAAAATGGAACAATAATGAATCGTACTCATTAACAAAAAAAAAATATATGCAATATATATATATTTTTTTATAGATATAATATTTTCTTTAATAGAAAGAGTTACTTTGTATTGAGTTAAAAGGGTTATGACTTTACTTGCACAACAAATATATAAAGATGGGGAATTTGAATGACTTGACTTTATCTATATGAAGGAATTCGTAGGGGTGGTTATATTTTTTTACTAAATTAGTTGTATATGTTGAAATTTCTTGAAATAGATGGTTTTCAATTTCATGTAGATTTTCAATTTTAATATTGAACTTCAAATATAAATTACAAAAATAAATATTTCTAAGGTATTCCAAGAAAAAAATATCAAACAATTGTATTTAAGGGAACCGTGTTTCCATCACTAAAAAAACATTCTAACATAAAATAGATTTAAAAATATTTATCACATTAAATTTATTATATTTATAAATATACCTTCTTATATTCTATATGTTTATTAAATCACTTAACAAAATATTTTCATTGATATGAGAAATTAGCATGCCTAACCAATTCTACAAACTACTTAGTTGTCATGAGAACATTAGTTGAAAATCAAATTTGAGTGTAAAGAATGTTTGGATAGAAAGAAAGTATTCATATATAAAGAATATGTAGCTACAATTACATATTCACAATTGAATAGATATTTTTAAAAGTCAAGCTCTCCCAACCCTACCTATGACATCCAAAATAAATAACAAACCCTAGTCACCAAATCCTCCTAGCTATCAATTTCTCCCTACCGAAGTTGGTTTCTCCACCAAATATTCTCAATAAGAAAGTATACACAATAACAAGTCCACTTTGGCACCTATATTTGCATGACATAATTGTACAACAAGAAACTAATATAGTCTTCCTCAACCTTCTCCAAATCAAGCACTCCAAGTTGTACTAGGATTTCCAAATTCTACAAAACCCTAGTTTTCTTCTTTCATAAGAACCATAAGAACAAATTCTCCCTTTTATCCTATAGGGTTTCTCCCAAAACCTAAATTCCCTTATCTTATTTGGGAAAACCTAATATTAGAATTCTTCTCAAATCAACTCAAGAAGGCTAACACTCAATACAAAGAGAGAAAATTTCAATGAAGGAGAGTGCAAGAAAAAGAGAAGTTCATTTTATCCCTTACATCTCTAATAAAAGTATGTTATTAATATTGATGGTTGAAAATAATATCTCCTACCTTTATTTATATGAAAGGTGAGGAATTCCAACAACAATAGAGTGGACCAAATACACAACAAGCATACTAACTAAACATGTCCACATGTGAAGCAATCCAAGTCTAAGTGGCAAATAACAAGCTCCAAGGTATGATGTTGATAAACCGAGGGTCCCAAGGTGATTTATCTACACAAAGTGTCCATTGTTGTCCTTAAAAGGCATCAAATGCTCCAAAATTACCTCCTAAGACATGTGTACCTCTAGGTTCTTCACACCTACATGATTACTCCTCAACCCAAACATCCTCAAGACAAACACAAACCTCCATGCAAGTAAGAAATAATCCCAACTAACACAACATAATAGAATTAGACCTCATGGAAATAATACACATTTTTATCAAATAACTCAAAACTATACAAAGTTGGTTTTCATGCATCTGTGCAACTTAACCATTTGATTTTTTCATAGATTGCATGTCTGATCCTTCGATAGCCATGTAAATATTTCGAACATGAAATATCAACCACCTTTGGTGCATTGAATGTTGAAAATCCCATCATGAGTACTCTGGAGAGGGTGTACAAGGAGCCTTGATCTCCATCCACATTGAAGGTCCTATGGTGGGTTCACATCTAATCAACATGGAGAGAACAATTCCGATGTGGAATTTTACCACTTGAAACTAGTTTCAAAAAACCATTAATCTTAGCTATAAAAGGAATCCATGAATGTGCATTTGAAATAAGGAATACATTGTGAGATTATGTCACTTAGATAATTCTTGAGATCCTCTTTCTTGAGCTATCATCTTGTGAAAACATAGCCACTATATTATTTTTAGCCGCTTCCCTTTTAGATCAAAAGAAGACATCTTCATTGTATTAGATAGAGAGAGATTTCCATTGGAGAAAAAAATAACCCTTTTCAAAGGAGAGTGGAAGATATCGCAAGATAAAACCATGCTCTAAAGGTGCAACAACAAATCTCTTTCCATTGGTATAAATATGATTGATTCTCTTTTTAATTTTGGTCAAATTTTCATGGTTTATATTTATTTATTTCCTTCTTATTCATGATTTGCAATGATGTTTATGTTATTTAACTAAAAATATAATGATAGACTATCATATAACTTTCATCCTTGCCATATAAATGAACTTTTGGCTCACCCAAGTGGCTAAAAAGGCCAAATAGATTGGTGAATCCATTGAGTTTTCTAACCCATAGTTCATACTCATAGGATGTTGGAGCCTCTCTTATAACTTTGTTTGTATTACAGGTCCCTAAACTAGCCCATCCATGGCTTGAAACCAACTCTTCAACTTTTTATCCAAGTGGAATTCATTTTTTCTCCACATAGGAATTTCTGCGTATGTTTCTTAAAAACTCATGTAGGTTCTGCAATTTTTCCATTATGAATTTTCAATATCCACACGTCTGTGCATGTACAAAATCACATATATCATTTCATTTACAATATTTTGCAAGTTTTTCAATTTCAGTTATGAGTTAGATGATATGCTTTATTGCTCTACACTTTGTAAGTCTAAAAGATACAACTTCAAGTTAATTATTGCATGGTAGTTAGTCAACATAGATCTATGGGGAGGTTAAAAAGAGCAGGGTTTATTTTCATTTCCATGTGGATGGCTACTTGAGTACATGAACTTTTAATTATATCTTTTTATATCACCTTGCTCCCAAGACTAGAAGGAAATATTCTCATCCTATTATGCTCTCTACCTTGAAATTTTGGGTGATCTTGGTATACCATAAGGTTTAATGACTCTTTCGTATCTCCCTTTTAATTCAAAAAACATTTAGGAATTCAATTAGGGAGTACCACACCCATACATGTGCACATCTTCATTGTTGTTTGCAAGTCAAATACTAGGGAGATAAAAGAAGAAAGGACTCTAAATTTTCCACATCATTTTTTTCAATATATGGAAGTTTCATTTTTCTAAATTTCTTACAATACAAACACTTAGGGACGTAAGGGTTGGAATGACCCCAAATATCCAAATCTCAACAATCTAGGAACATTTTTATTTTCATGCAAAAAATAATTCTGCAAGGTTGAAATTCACATTTAGATCTTAATTAGGGAAAAGTAACACACCCCATGATGTCCACCTGTTGCAATTTCACTCATAAATATTTTTCACACATATCACTTGCATGCATTTCCCATTAACACACAAAGGATTTAGAAATTCACATTTATTGATTATTCTCTTCTCCTTGCAACCAAAACCTATCTTGGAAAATTATAAAAATTAAGGACTTCTGAAAATATCCTTAACCACACCCTTAAGCACATGTATTGGTTCATGACCCTGATCCAAAAGTTTAAAAAAAGACACAACTCCAAGAAATCCACTGAAATCATTCATCCTAAGGTCACAAAACAACATTTTAGTATAGATTAGTGTATGTTTTAAACCTTTACAATATAGAAATACACACACAAATTGTTTGTAAAATAGAAACAAAAACACTAATATTCACACATATTACTAAAAATGTACCTATAAACCTCTATTTGACAAAAACTAACAAATATTTAGAGCCACACCTATAATTCTCATTGTATTAACTTTATCATTTACAAATACAATATATATGATTCTATGCCATCCAAAACCTTCATCCACTGACTTGTACTAGATGACAACCTTAATTCCTTTACCAAAATTAGAAAAACCATGGGATGAAAAAACACATGCCAAAACTTCCCAATTGTTTTTGGTGGCTCTACCCTTGAACCACGAGGTGGGGATGGCCTATTGAACCCTCCTGGAACCCTCCATAAAGGGTGTTATACCACCCCCCCACTATACCTCATGAAATTTATGATGCATGAGGATAGTCATGCAAAGAATATAACACATACCCAACAGTTAGAATTTCAAGGGTAGGACTCCAAATAACCCCACACCCCCCGTATCACTTTTCATTTCAAAACTTAGAAGTTGTCCTAGGGTGCTCTAAAATCCTTCATCTAAAGTGTGCTAAACCAAGGTAAGGAGATACACATGAAGGGGTAAAGGCTTAGGTTTGGTTGTTCCTATGAGCTTGTTTGAGACACCCATCTCTTTTCATGCTTCGATCTGTGATCAATTTTTGATGTTGAGAGCCCCCTACCCACACTTGAAGGAGGTAACCTAGTTATCAAACTTAGGATTTCTGTAGAGGTGGGAGTTATTGGTTGCAAATACATTTGGGCTATATTTTGAATGGATATTGGGAAATGTTGGCAGTTCCTTTGGGACATGCCCCTAGTACCCCTTATTATAACCGATCCATTCACACCTTTGTTAATTGTTCTCTTCCGACGATTTTATGCCCTATTTTAGAGACCATTAAAAGGTATAGTTATACTATTAAGAAGAATGAGATTAAATCATTAGGACACATGTTTTTTTTTTACACCCTCATCTGAAAGAATTGATCCTATCAAAACATTTATTAACCTAGACTAAGCTATGCATATTTTTTCATTTATCCCATTCAATTGTTTTAGTTTAGTACTTTTGTTTTGATCAGACCATTTTACTTACTAAAAAACATTGATTTTCATTTCCCAATAAAAATTACATACCCACTGCAAGTATAGAACCATATGGGACCCTTTTGACATTCTCTATTCCAACAAGGCTTCCCACCAGTGTTGGGAGGTGTTTCTAGTCTTAATGCTTCAATAATTTGACCTTCCCACCCATGTTTGAATGCAACAATACTTGGCTCAACACTACTAGGATCAACCTTGTTGGGAAGGGATAATTTTAAGGATGGAAATGATCTTAAAATGTATAAACCTTAGAAAATCTTACTAGTCCTTAATATGCAAACTATAAAATGTTTGGCAATATTTTTGTAAAAATATTGATTTTTTTCATAATTTTATATAGTTTCTATAAAATTTGGGTTATTTTTAAGGTAAAATAATTTCAGTCTATAGATTTTGGGAAATTTTTTTTAGAAAAATGGAATTTAAGCCCCTAAAAGTTTCCCTATTATTAGGTACAACCACTTAGTACATCCCATCTGATAGCCCTTCCTCACCAGGAACCAATCCCTATCAATCATGGAATATGTAAGGAAATCTACGAAAAAACCCACCAACCTCAAATGAAACCAATTTACCATATATGGTTTCAACAAACATTTTGGATTTAAGAAAACTAACCAATGATCTTATTTTTCATAATGCAACTTTCCCCCTAATTCTAGCCAAACTTTCTTCAAACATTCCAAACTTTGAAGAGAAATTGGGTGAAGACCCAACAAACCACATCATGAATTTCCACTTGTGTTGTTCATCCAATAACATCATATAAGATTATGTTTGATTACACATGTTCCAACATACCTTAACCAAACCATCCACCAAGTGGTACATTGCGGAAAACATGGGGTCACATGCTACCTTCACATCCTTGGAGAATGCATTATTGATATTTTTCCAATTATTAGTTCACCATGATATAAATCTAGAAATCCTCACAGAATTTCATAAACGAACTTCTACACAAATCACATATCATATCCATAAGTGGCATCAATGGAAACTTTCATGCAATACTAAAGTTAGATATAAAATCCTCATGGAATGGTTCATAAAATCCCTCTTTCATTTAATCTCTAAAGATGTGACTACGCCCGTTCCACAAACTAAGGATGAATTTATCCTCAAATCCCAACACTTTGATCTCATATGTTATTAGTTAGGCTATGTATACATAGTCCTTCTATATTTCCCTCATCCTCATCCCTTTGAACCACCAAAACTAGGGATGTCTCACACTACAAATGGAATGATCATGCACCTAAATAATTTCTACCCATCTTGTGGACCACCAGCCCCACATGGTACCGTTCATCATGGAAACCAATCTGGGAACTCCCCCCCATATCAACCTATTGTTGGAATTCCATACACGTTTAGTAGTATTCCCTCTAACTCCCTTCCCCAAGTAGTATGGGGCATAACCTACTATAACCAATAACTACTATATCCCCTCTAGGCATACATGTTACTACACATGTACATAGACACACTTGCAACAATCATAACTGTAGCAGGAGGGTGTCCACGTGATATCCCTATCATGGGAAATCTCATCAAAATAACTCATACTATCCATTTCCAATCCCACTACAAGCTAGTGTTATGCCTCCACAAGCTCAACATTGGATCGGTGTCAACTTCATTTAACCTACACAAATTCAACAAGTTAAAAAATTTGAACAACTGAACCTATGTAACTTTGCTACTCCATAGAATAATGGGAGGAATAAAGGAAATACAGATCGGAAGAGCGTCGTGTAGGGAAAGAGATAATGGGAGGAATAAAGGAAATACAAATTTGAATGGAAATCGAGGATAGAATGGAAACCACCAAAACCAAAATGAGAATATTAGGGGGAATGCTAATGCTAGAAACTAAAACCAAAATGATAGTAATAATAATAACTAGATGAAACAAGGGAAGAACAACAATCTTCAGATAAACGTTCCTCACACCTTGTGTTGTGAATATGTTCACTACACTCACCATTACCCTCAAATCATGAATTTCAAATGAATGAAGGAATATATGGTGATTTGAGGTCCCCCTTCCCTCAGGGCATTTCACCTCCCCAGTAAAAGTCCCCTCAAACTACAAAACTAGATATACTATACAACCCCTTCCCCTAAAAAGTAATTTTCACTATCCAACAAGAAACTGTGTCCTCCACCCATCCTTTAGAACAATACCCAAATTTGGGATAAGCTCAATCTATATATCTTAATTTCTGTAGCATATTCATGAACTCAACATATATACATCTACAAACTCACAATCACATGTACGGTATGCCTTCGGACTTCCCTATGACAACATTGGATTCCACCTAATCACCAGCTAGCACACCCTTGATGATCCCACATCCTAGGTCCTACAAACATGTCCTTCTCAAAGGAAGAATTTTCTATCAACATTGGGGATAGGTGACCCCTCTGACTCATGCCTCATCATTTTTAATATTCTCCCATCCTTATTGACTTTCCAAATCCCAATACTAGTTAAAAACATCACCATACACTAATGCATTATAGACAAGGGATCACCTATTTTCATAATTTTCAAGAAATTGTGGCATAAGTTATGATCCCCTGAGATGAACCCTTCTTCTATCACCCTTTGGGAATATGATGACCACTCATCACAACCAGAGGGAATTTTCCAAATTTCCCCTTGGAGATAGTGGGGAAAAATTAGGTTGATCGATATCGAGGTCATAGATGCCCCCTTGGACTACAACATCCTACTAGGATGAAATTACATTTATGTGATGAATGTATTTTCTTTATTGGTGTTTCAAAATGTGGTACTTCGTCAATATAGGAAGGTCAACAAAGTAGATGTTGGGAAAAATAATCTTCGCACTTAATCAACTGGGAACAAGTAGACAAACTTTAAAGAAGGAAATAAATGAAAAACACATAGTACAAAGAGATTTTTCCCTGGAAACACAAAACTAGGAAAATCATCATTCCTTGAGCATATTGCCTTATTTCTTATTCATTCATTAAATAAAGAATGACATGACTAACCTTTCTCTACACTTAAGACACAATCACCATCATACTCTCTTTCTTTACACATTAACAAATCTGAACCCAACTTCGATTTCATCTACATGACCAACAAAAATAATGTGAACACCAACTAATTACAATTACAACACTCCTTATTTATATTAGGATTTCCAACATGAAAAACCCTAAATCATGGCACCCAAAAATAGTTACAAATCCACACATATGATTGGTTGAAATCCCACAAATCTTGGGATTCTGTTATAGTCGACTACCATTTGAATACCCAGTTGGCTACCAAACTGACCTCTAGCCATTCCTTCATTCAACTACCACTCAACCTCCTATCGATTGAACTTTCAACCCTCCCACTTGACCACTTGTACCTTTGAATTTATGGTTAGTAACTTCAACCTTGACTTCTCATTCAATCTCTTTTTCCTTGAGTTAACTCATCGATATCACCCAGTTGATCCATCTCGAATTGACAATATGATGTATATTCATTCACTGTGAAGAATATAACCACCAAACATTCTCCAACTTGTCATCTTCTTTGATGATATACAAGAACTTGAAATTATGTTCACATAACTAGGGCAACAATCCCCATTTCCTTTCTACACGAAGAGAACTTCATAAAACTCACAGACTTGGAATGAGTGTACCATGTTTTCCAAAGTGTCTACCTTATCCAACAACACCTTCTTTATTTCCACCATGTCTCTCAGGAAATGGTATTGCCCATCAAAATTATTCATCCTGGAATCATAATCTAGGTTCTTTGCTATAAATATCGCACTTTGACTATTAAATTTATCTTAATGGTCCTCTTCTCAAACCCAATCCCTAAAAATAGTTGATGAAGCCATAAAAAATATTTTCTTGCATTAGTTTCCTCCGTGTATTCAACTTCTATTTTTGATAGGGATACAACCGCATGTCACTTACTCATCTATCTTATTTCTCCACAAAATATATTGAACATATATCCACTAGTCTACCTTCATCCATCTAGGTCTCTAGCCCAGTCAGTTTTGAAAAATCCATGTACTTATACTTCCCTGTTACTTTCAGGTTTCCCTTGGTAGCATATATAATAATTTCTTATTCTAGGAAAGTACCTAAACAATCTCTTGATAATCATCTAGTGCTTTTTTATAGGTTTCAACATGTATCTACTCAATGCTTCCACTACATGAGCAATATATGGTCAAGTGCATGCCATCACATACAAAAAATACCAACAACATTGGCATAGTGAACATGTTCCATGTCCTCTATTTATTCTTGTGTATTTGGATACTATTCAACAATTAGTTTTTCTCTCATAGGAATTTGTACCTTGATCAGTTTTCAATCCAACATGTTGAAATGCTTCAATACTATTTCAATATACTTTCTCTAATTTAACGAAATATTTCTAACTTCCCTATCTATCTTGATCTCCATTTCCAGAATGAAGTTTAGAGCACCGATATCCTTCATGTCGAACTTGGAGGAAAACTATATCTTCACCTCCTTTATTGTGTCCATGTTGTTTCTCACTAGCAACTTGTCATCGACATATAAAGCTACATATATGAAACACCCACCTTCTTCCTTGGAATATACACAATGATCATCTTTTCTTCTCAAAAATCCCAAACTAAGGATGTATGTGTCACAATTTTGGTACCACATCCTTTGTGATTGCTTTAGACCATAAAGGTATCTCTTTAATTTGCACATTATCCCTTTGTTTCCCTTTACTACAAACCTTTCAGATTGTTTCATTTAAATTTCATCTTCCAAGTCCCCATGTAGGAATGATGTGTTCACATATATTTTATCTATTTCAAGATCAAATAATGTAGCCAGAGATAATAGTAGTCTAATGGAAGTTAATTTTTTAACATCGGAAAAAATATCACTGAATTCAACTCCCTCGACTTGGGAATACCCTTTCTATATCGATCGAGCTTTGAATTTCTCAACTTGAGTTGTTGCATTAAATTTTTTCTTAAACACCCACTTTCTACCAATAGGTTTCCTTCTTTACGTAGCTCTACCAAATCCCACGTCTCATTCTTGTGCAAGTATTATATTTATTTGACCATGGTGTCCTTCTAGAGTTAACCCTCTATTGATTCAACTACCTCCCTACCAAACTTGGGGTCCTTGTTCGTGGAAGATAAAACAAATGAAAAATGGAAATTAGGTGGACTATACCTTTTAGTTGGTTTCCTTAATTGTTCAGACCTCCTTACAACCAGAGTTGGTTATTCCACCGATTTGAAAATCCTTATATGCTAATTTATTCTTTAAACATACTTTTTAACATCTAACTTGATTAAAAATATTTCTTGATTGTATTGAGAACTTTGTAGAACACTTGTGAATCTTTTACTTATCCAACACTTCATGAAATGATGAGCAATTTTCAGAATAATGTGAGATAACACAAAAAAAAATAAAAGAACCATGAAGATATCATTTGATGACATAGTTCACCTCCCTTAGGCTACATCTCCAAGTTCCCTTTAACAGTGAGACTACTCTTCATTAATCTCAAATGTCAAAAATTATAATGAAAATGGACTTACAAAGACAAGCTTGAAGTCACTCTTCAATCTTCTACTCAAACCCAGAAATAGAGGTTACCATTGAATTCCTCTTGAAATTATGAGAAAAATGAGTATAAACTCGAACAATTTCTGAACTAGCTCAATCTGACTCTCTTCACACACCAAATGATGCACTTTGGATCTTATACATGGAAATATGAAATAATACTTTCATAGACACCATCTTAGCACAAAATAAACATGATCATCATGGTCCTCTCGAAAAACTGAGAAGAACGAGTATAAACAAAGCTATGTTTGGACATGGTGCTCAATGGCATGCAATAAAAGACAACACCATCATGATTCCACTCCTTGGAATGTATCCCAATGCACTTTCCATAACTTGCAGGGAAATCTATGAACTCTTGTCTTCCTCGAGATTCATGCCCGACCTAAATAGGGAAGATACCCAACTATGGTCTGAACCTCTAGTTAAATGCAACATCAAGTTAAAACTATTCTCGTTGGAATCTGCACAACATATGGCACCATTGGCACAATGGTTAAGGCTATGGTATGTGTGGAAGGAGGTCATAGGTTCAACCCCCACAGACCTCTCCCCCCTTTTGGCGCTTTTTTATATTTTTATATGCTATATATAACATATAGTTTATATAGTTCAGATCGCCCATGAATTTTGGGTTTAACATTAATACATATAAAAACATAGGATCGAAGGCTATGCCCTTAGTTGTATTTATCTTCCATTTGAAATTTGTATTAAAATTAAATATAAATGGAAACATATACAGTTAAGTCACATTCCATGGGTGTAATGGTAAGCCATTGGAAGTTTGGGCGAGAGACCTGGGTTCGATCCTCCAGGCTCTAACAAAATTTTATCCAATATTATCCATATTAGGATAATGGGAGACTACCACATGGTGGTCACTCATTGGTCCACATGTTCCTGTACAATCATGCCACGTGTTGAAATATAATTGGTCCACTCAAACTATATAGACACCTTGTCACCTTGCCAAATCAATTGCAGGATATGCCACTTGCCTCCTTGTGGTGTTTCCACATTAATGTTGTACAAACCTATACAGATGTGTATGGATGTGCCACATGTCACCCTTCCAATGGTTCCACGTTTCATCCCCTTTTGACTTTTGACATGTTTGACCAAAAATTCGAGGGGTCATAACTTTCTCATACAAACTCCATTTGAGGTGATTTTTTCATTTTTTGAAATATCTCGCCGAGCTCTACGCAATGAAGTCATTTTTTAAAGATCATTTGAGATGATAAAATCTTGAGTATTTATGGATCCTCCTAGACCTATTTAAGTGTTTCAGATTCTCCTAGATCACACCTTCTCATTGAAGAACTTTTGGACCTCCAAGAGTATAAATATTTCAAAACCTTAGTGATGATAACTCTTTCTCACTGTTCCACCTTGTTGAATTTCTTTTCACAGTTTATTCAACAACTTAGTGATGAAAAGGTTTCCTCACTCATCCAACTTATTGAAATTTTTCTGATTCCCATATTGGTCTTGATCTTCTGGATCTTCATCTTGGATAAATATTTGATCTCCTTGAAATTTCATAAACTCAAGGAAAACCAATCTAGATGAGTGTACTTCTATCTACTTCTCTGGAACATGGCTCTGAATTTGGCTCCTAACAATAGATCTAACTCTTTTCTCATGGCTATTGGTACTAATTTAGATTTATCCGTGGTTCTGGCTAATTGGTTCCTTCATCACAAAATTTTTCTCATTGATTCTTCACTATGAAATATCTAGAACTGAATCCTAACTCAACATTCAATCCCATCTCCTTATCTGTTGAAGCTAGTCCATCCTGGCAATGATAAAATCAATTCAAATGTTGATCTATTCCTCACACATATGGCTTAACTATTCATGTACTATTGATGTATCTATAGGTTTCTATGAATGAATTCCATGTGCATTTCCTCTCTCATGCCCTGAAAGCAAACTAAATAGTGGTCTTGATCTTATGGATCTTCATCTTGGATAAATATTTGATCTCCTTGAAATTTCATAAACTCAAGGAAAACCAATCTAGATGAGTGTACTTCTATCTACTTCTCTGGAACATGGCTCTGAATTTGGCTCCTAACAATAGCTCTAACTCTTTTCTCATGGCTATTGGTACTAATTTAGATTTATCCGTGGTTCTGGCTAATTGGTTCCTTCATCACAAAAGTTTTCTCATTGATTCTTCACTATGAAATATCTAGAACTAAATCCTAACTCAACATTCAATCCCATCTCCTTATCTGTTGAAGCTAGTCCATCCTGGCAATGATAAAATCAATTCAAATGTTGATCTATGCCTAACACATATGGCTTAACTATTCATGTACTATTGATGTATCTATAGGTTTCTATGAATGAATTCCATGTGCATTTCCTCTCTCATGCCCTGAAAGCAAACTAAAACATGTTCTCCACAAACATCTGTACCACTTGACTTTATTCTACTCAAGTTATACATCTACATGAACATGGAATAACATCTTAGAGATATTTATAACATACATATTTACCAATTATTTATGTCTTATCTATAAGAAGGGTATTCCCTTACCAACTCTAGGAAGATTAACATTACTAAGATGCTCTTCCCTCTCTCAATCTACTTGTTTCAACTGCCTACATTATTCCATTCCTTCACATTCGATACTTCAGAATAAGGATGATATTACATAGAAAATTTGATCCATATGCAGTTCATTAGTTGTTAATAAGACAATTATTATTGTCTTCATTGCTATTGAAGAAATTTAGAAATCCTTATAATATTCCTCTCAATCTTGAAAATTCTATAAAAGTGGCTATATATAATACCTACAAGATTCCTCTCACTCTTGAAATTCTATAAAAGTGGCTAAAACTCCCTCTATTATAACAATAGAAATAGACTTAGAAGGTATTTACATATGCATACTAACTTTGCAAATTACAAATACACATATTTACAATATTTCCAAAATGGAATCTTTTGATACCTATCCAGGGAAAAAGATAGTTGGCTTCTTCATGAAATCATTCTTCCAATAGTATTGGAATGATTCTTACAACTTCCTATCTCTGAAAATTCCTCTGATGTTGATGATGAATTTGACAATGAATATGATGATGAATCTCATGTTGAATCCAAGAAACCATTGGATCCAATTAGAGGTATTCCTAGTAACCTATAAAACCTCTCCTTTCGAACACCAAGAATCATTATTGTTTCTTGAGTAACTTCTTTTCAATACACAAGTACATGTTCGTCCTAGAAAAAAACAACATATCCTTCATCTTTGAAAGTTGAAACTAAGAGTAGGTTTACTTTTAAATATGGAACATATAGAATATGTTATATTCCCAAAAATCCTCTCGACTCGAGCTAAAATATTACATAAAGAACTACTCTTACTTCTTGTATGGTGTTAGTTCCAGATCATACATAGAAATTTGTCTCGATTTCTGAGAAAGTAAGGAATACCGATATCATTCCTGTCATGTGGTGAGATGTGCCACTGTTCATGACCCATACCTTGATGTCTTCATATGTTACACTATTAATACTAGCCATTAAGAATAATTCTTTCTCAACTCTCTCAACAAGACTATTAACTTTAGTTAGGGTTGCTACCTGTATTCTTGTAAGTCCCCTTACATCTTCTTGGTTCTTCTTCAGACATAAGTGTGGATAAAGTGTCCAAAAATTCTCAATGTGATGTCCACTTTTACCACAATAAGAGTAGAGTTTCATGTTCCCACCTTGGAACCCCAATCTCTTCTTGCCATCCCCCCTTTTCTTCTATCTTGGAAAATGACCCTTTCTTTTGAACTTCTTCTGGGATGGATTTTATTGTAAGTATTGTCTTCTCTGAAATTTCTCCATACTATGGTTACTAGTTCCACATGAAGCACATGGATATGTAGACCATAAATTCATACCAGTCTTACTAGTGGGAAATTTCTTCAGTCCCTCTTTGGAATGCACATCTCTTTCTAGATATGTCTTGCATCTATTACCTTTCCCTAGGCTGGAAGGTAATACCAACTTCTCATGAAGGACCTCTTCATTTAAATTTCTCCCTACTTCAACCATCCTTGGGAATTCTCCATCTTGACGGGGAGAATAATATAATTAATTATCTTCCTTAGTTATTATCTGCAAACCATATGTAGGATATTGTCCCTCTTGCATAAGATACTTTTCATTATTTACTTGCCCATATTCATGGAATGGTGCCAATATTTGGTCCTTAGCCTGAAACGTTCTTTCCAATTCATGAAAAATACCTCTATGGAATTTCTCATAACATATCAATCGATCTTGAAGCTTCTGCTTCTCCTCCTCGAGAGATTGTAGTTGCATCCTTAATTGATAATTCTCCTTTTGAATCTATCAGTTCATGTCCTTCTGTAGCCTTAACTTCATGAGAGATTTACTCATGTTTTATTCTATAACAAAGAGATTTGTGCTACGGAGTCTTCAAGCACCTTCACCAACTTGAGTCTTAGACCTCGTCACATTCACTTGTCAAAACTAGTTTTGATACCAACTTGATCCAAAAATAATTAAATGATAATTTATTCTTTAAACATACTTTTTAACATATAACTTGATTTAGAATATTTCTTGATCATATTGACAACTTTGCAGAACACTTGTGAATATTTTCCTTGTCCAACACTTCATGAAATGATGAATAATTTGCATAATAATGTGAGAAAAAACAATAGAAAATAAAAGAACAATGAAGACATTATTTGATGATGGAGTTAAACTCTCCTAGGCTACATATCCAAGTTCCTGTTAATAATGAGAATGTTCTTCATTAATCTCAAATGTCAAAAATTACAATGAAAATGGACTTACAAAGACAATCTTGAAGTCACTCTTCAAATATGCTTCTCAAGCCTATAAATAGAGGTTACCATTGAATTCCTCTTGAAATTTTGAGAAAAATGAGTATAAACTTGTCCCTATTCTGAACTGTCTCAATATGACCCTCTTTACACAACAAACGATGCATTATGGCTCTCATACATGGAAATCTCAACTAAGACATTCGTAGACATCATCTTAGCAAAAAATAAACATCATCATGATGCTCCTCTTAAAAAATTGAGAAGACTAAGTATAAACAAGGCTATGTTTGGACATGGTGCTCAATGGCATGCAAAAAAAGAAAAATCCATGATGTTTACACTCCTCGACATGCATCCCAATGCACTGTCCATACCCACCACATAAATTTGTGCACTCTTTTCTTCCCTGGGATTCATGCCCAGTCTAAATAGGGTGTGGACCCACTCGTGGTCTGAACATCTAGTTGATTGCAACATCAAGTTAAAAATATTCCCGTGGGAATCTCGACAACATATGGAGTTGTTGGTGCATTAGTTAAGTCTTTGGTATGTGTGGGATGAGGTCATGGGTTCGAACCCCATGGACCTCCCCCCCTTTTAGTGCTTTGTTATATTGTTCTATGCTATATATAACATATATTTTATATAGTTTGGACCACCCATGAATTTTGGGTTTAACATTAATTCATATACAACTATAGGATCGAGGGATATTCCCTCGGTCCTATTTATCCACCATTTGAAACTTTTATTAAACTTAAATATAAACATAAACATATACAGTTAAGTCACATGCTGTGGATGTAATGGTAAGTCATTGAAATGTTGGGCGAGATACCCAGGTTCGATCCTCTGGGATCTAACAAAATTTTATCCAATCTTAGCCATATTATGCTAATGGGAGACTGCCACGTGGTGGTCTATCATTGGTCCATTTGTTCTTGTACAATCATACCACATGTCAAAATCTTATTGGGCCACTTGGATTGAACAAACACCTGGTCACCTTGCCAACTTAGTTGTAAGATATGCCACATGTCACCTTGTGGTTCTTCCATGTCAGTGTTGTACGGACTTGTATGAATGTGCCGCATGTCACCCTTATAGTTGTGCCATGTGGCACCCCCTTTTGACTTTTAATATGTTTGACCAAAACTTTTAGGGGTCATAACTTTCTCATACGAAATCTGTTTGAGGTGATTTTTGTGTCATTAGAAAGATCTTGCCGAGATCTACACAATCAAGTCATTTTAGAGAGAATTTAAGACAATCAAATTTTGAGCATTTTTGGATCGTCCTAGACCTCTTTAAGTGTTTCATATCATCTTGGATCACCAACCTCTTTATTTTATTTAGTTGGATTATCTAAATCATGTTCTTCATTCCTCAACTCAAACACCAGATTCTCTAATTCGTTCTCCACTTGAACCTTTTTAGGCTTGGAAGTTCCTCCAAATTACTTCAAGAAAACATCTCGACTATACATTATTTTATGCAATAGAGGATCCCATAGATTATATCATTTTATTTGATCCTTATAGCTGATGAAAATATACTTGGTTTCCTTATTATCTATATTGTTCCTCTTTTCCTTTGGAACATGCATAAATGCATTAGAGCTAAAGACTCCGAGATGCGAAAGAGAAGCCTTTTTACCAAACCATACCTCATGTCGAGTCTTGTTGACTAGTGTTTATGAAGGAGACCTATTTACCAAATATTTTTCAGTTCTAATTTCCTCTTCCCCAAATTCTTGTGCAATCCTAGCATCACTAAGAATGCTCCTTGCCTTATCCATCAATGTCTAGTTCATTATTTTAGAAAATCCATTTTTTTGGGGGTATATTCCATGGTATTTTGGTGTGCTCTATCACATTTCTTTCATAACTGCTCAAAATACTTTCCACATAATTCACCTCCATTGTTATCTCTTAGAAACTTGATCTTGTTATTTGTCTGGTTTTCCAAAAGAGTTTTAAATTCTTTGAATTTCTTGAAAACCTCTGATTTCTTCCTTAGAAAATATAATGATGTCTTCCTGAAAAATCATCTATGAAGGAAATGTGATACATGTTGATACTGAGAGGGGGGTGAATCAGTATCAAGTACAATTT
>CBVK0101467379.1:0-11150 GCA_900067695.1 Picea abies | reverse complement strand
ATCTTGGTTACTGCAACACTTGTGTATGGTATTGTTGCATTGTTTATGGTCCAAGTACATGAGCTAAGCATTAAAATTCAACAAAAGGTTGCTTTATGGAATATTAGTGGGCTTAGAGATACCCACATACCCCCATATAAAATATATGGTCCAGAGGATTAGAAGTTTGATTTTTGGTTTGGGTATTTTGAGTTTAAAAGAAGTTTAGGTTACTATTTTTTATTAGAAATGACTTTGAATGTTATATGGTAGAATGTTTTTTGTTTTTGTGTCTAACCATGTAGATTGCAAGGGAGGTGTTGCAACCCCAATTCTACATATTCTCATGACCATTGTTGCTAGATTGGATACTAATCCACACATGGCTAGTGTGGACTATGTTGATTTTGTACAACCAATATGTATGCCTCAAATGACGTTGAGGACAGGGTTTCTTTCTAGAATTAGATAATCAATGAATTCCCTAGAGCCCATTGGTTCGTGTGTAGCTAATTTAACGTGGTGGAAACCCAAGATGATAACAAGGATACACTTCACATTGTATTTTCTCAAGGGGAGAAGGTTTCTTGAAATAGGTTCAAAGCTAGGCCTAGTTTATAAGATCCCAATAAATTCAAAAGGCACAAGTCATTAAGGTTATGGTCACTTGGTCGAAAGGGATATGAAAGAGTTTTGAAAAGGTTAAATGGGGCCCTTATCTCATAGAAAAATATCTTCTTATTTGACTACAACATAGGAAGGTTAGTTCATGTGCCAAGGGATTTGACTCTCTCAAATCATCGACTTATTTTATTAGTTTATTTATTGTGAGGGGACTAAAAAAATGCACATCCATGAGGATAATTTTTTCTTAATGTGTCATAATGTCTCAACATACTAGTTATCTAAACTACCTTATATAAGCAAACTCCTGAGTAGCTTGGATGATTGAGGTTTTCCTTGCTGGGATCAAATCAACAACTAATATTGCTTCATCAAGGGTGAACCCATTGAGGGTTGAAAAGGTCTTAAGTGTCGTAAACAACCATGTTTCACCCAACTCAAACAGATCAAGGGATGGCATTTCATTGTGGAGAAAATTCAATCAAAGCCCCAAAGTTCTTAAGTTGTTGTGAACAATGGACCTAGCCCATGTTCCCTTGGATCTATGGCTCGTATTGTGTCACGGGAGGTACACATGTCAGGAAATTGAAATTAAGAAGTGT
Organism: Picea abies; assembly: GCA_900067695.1. NCBI lineage: Eukaryota > Viridiplantae > Streptophyta > Pinopsida > Pinales > Pinaceae > Picea > Picea abies. Next base: position 9,945 of record CBVK0101467379.1, on the reverse strand, counting down.
CGTCAATGGTCTAGATTCACCCCCCTAAAATAGATCTATGGTCAATATATTGTCATAGGGGAAGGCCTACTCTAGGGTCAGTAGATTATAAAGTGTCACAAATGGCCAATATTTGTCCCACTCTTTCAGAACTATGACTAACATTTCATCATGGGGCTGCAGGTATGTCAAGAGATAAAAAAAGTTAGAGTGTCATGAATGGTCAAGATTCACCTTGCTCAAATAGATTGAGGATTGATATTTTGTTGTGGCCTCAAAGTTCTTAAGTTATCATGGATGATGGAATTGGCCATCACTCCCTCAAATCTATGGTTGACAGTTCATAATAGCGTGGTGGATCTATTGTGGGATAAAAAGAGTTGGGGTGCCACAAATGACTAATCTTGGCTTTGAAAAAGAGATCAACAATTTAGATCATGTTGTGAGGAGGTAAGCCTATTGAAATCCCGAAGGGAGAGAAATACCACGAATGACCCAGATTGGATTAGAATCTCTTATCAATGGCTTGTACGATTTTGTGGGGCACCCCCATCATTGTTAAAAGTGTTGGTGCTACAAATAGGAGAATATGCACCTAAAGAGAATCAAGGATATCCACATCAGTAAAGATTCCATTTGGGCCCCAAGCACCATATGTCTCTCACTAATTATAACTCACCACATGTCTTGCCATGAAAGCCAAAAACATTGTGCAAGTACAATATTACCATTTATGGAGTGTTATTCTAGAGTTAAGGCTCACACATAGATGTGTTTGGTCACTTAAAAGTCCAAAAAGCTTCCCTCCCTCCTCCATTTTGCATATAAAGCTTAGGCATGAGAAGTCGTAGTGAAATTAGTAAACCTGAGACCACTTGTTGCCAATGTAAAATGAAGTAAGAGCCTGCCACCTCTAAAGCCAAATCTCTATTTTCTTCATTTCCTCTTTAATCTTTCTATAATTCACCATGTCCAAAGCTTCTAAATTCCCCCCAGAGAATCCTACTCCTAGTTAACAAGTTACCACTCAAACATGACCAACGTTTCTTCCTTGGAATTTCCACCCTTCATAGATGAATCGACCAAAGTGGCCACCCTTAGACTCGCCTCCACCCCCCCCACTAATTGATTGGAGTTGTCTACAAACACTTTGTGCATGGAGTGAAGGGGACCACTTACTAGGCCTATGAGCTAGCATAACATGCAATCCTATACACCAACCCATTTCCTAAATTTGTGGGCCTCTGCATCGAACACTATAACCCCTTCAGCTTGTATGTTGTGTGCAGATGGCCAGATGAAGATTTTTTGAATTATTGATTAGTCCATTTCCACCATGTTGGGAAGTTTTGTGGGCACCATTTTCTTATCCACAAAAGTACAAATAAATAGACACATGGGCATGCTAAATGAGTAGAGGGCAACCATATTCTAGAAACTATTATACAACCAAAGTGCTACTTAAATCCCACCTTCCCCCTTTAGAACTTAGAAATTCCCCAAGTGGGTCCAAGGATCCATTTCTCTCTATACCTTGATCTTATGAAAGGATGATGATTATGTGGTAGATGAAAAACATGGTGGCCATACTTGACCTATTTGATGCCTACCCAACCCTCTCCTTTAGGTATGTAGAGGCCATGGCCATTAACATCCAATAGCAATTGGCCAATTTCAAGATCAATAAACTATTTTGTAATCCCTCTTGCCTGGTCTACCTATTCATTTTCTATTAGAGCCACACTTTGTCTCACTTAGGATTACAACAATTCAAAGATGGTTATCCCACAAGGTGCATTGATTGTTGTCATGGGTCAATAAGGGTGAATGGATCTTATCCATTTTTAATTTCATCGATGAATTCATGTTCAATGCCTTCACAACCATCACAAGGAGAGACCCCAAAAGAATGCTCGATGATATTAGACCTTACCTACATCCATGTGATGGCACATAATGGGTGATTGGTTATTGGGAGAAGATTTTACAATAGTAAGAATGTATGGGATTGATTTTTCCCTTTATAGGCTTCCTAAAATCCTTACTCCAAGAATCTTTGTGCTAGAGTATGTTAGGTAACAAATGGGGATTGATGAGACTCACTTTATGAAGTCCAAGAAGAAGAGTCGCATGAACTATCCCATTGTTATGGGAGGTTATGATTTCTTGGACAAAGAGGGTGGCAAGGTGGTTGTCTAGATCTTAGAGAATTTGAGCTTCCCTTGGGATAATCCCTAGAGGTATGATCCACATTTCACTATGGCAATAGAGAAGGGAAAGAAGAAGCCAAGGCTTGGAAATTAGGAGAGGAGGCCATTGGAGGAGAAATTAACTAATATGAATTATTAGTTAGAAGTGAAGGTTGTAATAGACACCGATACAAATCTTATATAGGCCATGTTTGAAGTCTTCCCTGAAACTCAACCTGACAAGTAAGAAATACCATCGTATTAGACTTTTAATGGGCCCAAGGATGCTATCATCTCCAAAGATGAGATGAAATTCACAACCTTATCCAAGGTGAGGAGAAAGGAATTGCTAGTATTAAAATTCAGTAAGCAAAATATGGGTGCATGGTGGAGAATAAGCCTCTACCTCAGATTTGAGAAGGTTCCCTATGCCTAGTTTCCTAAGGATGAGACATTCTTCAAACTGGATATTGTGCCTTAGGGACAAAGAAGATGACGAGGATGATGATGATGGGGGAGAGTAACAAGCATAAGAAATGGGAGAGATAGTTCCCTTGACATGGTATTTACAACGAATAGAGCAAGGAGAGGGGGTTTTAGCCGAAGAAATCACTACACTTGCCCAAGTAGAAGCCCCAAAGTATGAAAAGGCCATGCCCATTATTGATCCACAAGCTTACAACAATATATAATGAACACCACAACTCACTTTAAATTGTCAACTTGGAGAGTGTGCAAACTTACAAAGTGTTGTGCAATGTATATGCAAACTGCAAAAGTCTAATTTAATTCAAAAATTATAATAATGTTGTAGCAAGGTGAATGAACAACTCATCCCATTTCACCTCCCATACATTGAGGTAATGGCTTTGGTTCCCATCTCTTCTTTGTAATTTGCTAGAATTCAAATAGAAGTAGGGCCACTTCGTAGTAAATGAGAAGTTAATAGGGTGAAGAGGCTCCTTGGAATCAATAACCACTGAACATATTATCAAAATAAAGATGAAATGTACCTAGGGAGGGTAATATGGGGTACCTAGGGAGGTATCCAAGGGGGATAATGAATGTAATGTGGGCATAATTAGGGAGTAGGCCCACTTGGTAGTTAGAGGAAATAATATAGTAATAGGGTGTGATAGGCATAGACCCCAAAGTATACTCATGAGAAAGTATATATAAGGGAATAGACCCACTTGGTAGCTAGTGGGCCTATTCCCTAATTATGGCGACATTACATTTATTATCTCCCTTGCATATCTCCTTAGGTACCTCATATTATCTTCTCTAGGTACATTATAAAAAAGGTAACCATAACATTGACCATTTGTCTTCTCTAGGTACATTATAAAAAAGGTAACCATAACATTGACCATTATGTTCATAGAGTCACAAGGTCCATTTCAAAGCATTGAATATTCCAATGTAAATAAATAAAGACAATCATAGAAATACATGAAAATAAGAGTGTCATTGTAAATGAAAGTACAAATTTGCCAGAAAACAATTATTTTCTTATGCAAAAGCCTCAATAAATTCATAACATAAATACTAATGAAAATAATGGAAGGAAATGAGGATTGATGTGAGTTCTCCTTGAGTTGGCCCTACTTGAGGGAGCTCTTGGAATCCTAAAAAACTCTTAGAGAAACAAACTTCAGCCAATCGTATTCCAACATAATTACCAACTTAATGATAACTCTTCAGAGTTCTGGTTTTTTTAGAGGACGCATTTAATGGTTATTTTTACCCTCGTTTTGAAAAGTGGTGCTACTAGTAGCACCCCTTTTTTTTTTTTTTTTTTTAATTTGTGCGGAACCTGTTGGGTACGCGATTAACCTGTGGCTTGNNNNCACCAACCCTTAACATGGTTGGGTTTTTTGTCCCCGCAGGTTTCGAACCGGTGACTTTAACATCACGGAGTGGCTTAACAACACACTCCATCACCAACTGTCCTACACCTCGGAGACAGTAGCACCCCTTTTTTAATCGAGGTAATTTTTTGACATTTTTGTTTTTTTAATTTATTGAGTATCGATATTTTTTTTTTCAATTTTATCTAGAATGTTTATTTTACTTTTATTTTCAATGGTGTTTTTAATTATTTTTCCAATGTTATAAAAATAAAAAACATAAAATTTATCATTTTTAATAATATTAAAATTTGTTATATATTGTTTATTTTTTCAAGTTAATATTTTTATCCATTAAATTATTTATAGTATAAAATATTACTTTAAACACTTTTTAACCTTTACTTTAATAAATAAAAACATTTTAAATCTAGATATAATAAAAAATAAGTTTTGAAAAATCATTAATTAAAATAATAGGTCAAATAAAACAATTTTATAGATACAAATGAAATAAAACCAAGAAAACAAATTTTTATAGATTTCATATTAAAAAAATACAATTTTTAATATTATTTTCGTCAAAATGATGAAAAATATTAAAAACAAAACTCATCATTATTAATAAATAATGTAAAAATTTAAACAAATTATTTAAAAACATGAATATAAAAAAAATAAAATTAAAAAATACTAAAAACAAAACTTAAAAAAATAAATTTCCAAACTCATTAAAAAAAATAAAAATTAAAACACTAAAATAAATTGATTTGTTTAAAAAAAAAATATTTAAAAAAAATATTAATCTGTTTTTAAAACAAACTTAAAACTACTATTAAAAAACGAAAAAAATATTAATATATATATAAAACAAATTTAAAATTACTAAAAAAACAAAAATATAATTAAAAAATATTTAAAACTTCAAAAAATTAAGTTAAAAAAAAACAACAACAATATGATTGAAAAATATTTAAAACTTAATTTATTTTTTTTAAATGGACAGCGCCCAAGGAAGAAAAGGTGGAGCACGGAGGAGAAGGGCGCGATTCTGAAAAGTGGAGCACGGAGGAGGGCGTATACACCGTCCCCCATTTGCTTTGGATTCAAATAAAATCCAAAGCAAATGGGAAGAATTGCACTCTCTCCCATTTGTTTTGAATTTGATTCAAATTTAAAGTAAATGGAGGTGGGTGAGATGCCGAGAATTGCCCTCCACTAACATTTTAAATTCTTTGTAATTTTGTTTTAAATTTTTTATTTATTTTTTGTTTTTTATTTATTTATTGAAAAAAAAATATTTTTTTAATTTTGTCTTTTAAAAAATATTTTTAAGTTTTTATTTTATTAATAAATGTTTTATCATTTTAAAAAATATTTTTTTATGATTTTTTTTTAAATTTTTAGAAAGTTCAGTTTTTTTTCTTTTATATTTATTTATTTATTTAATTTACAATGCATAATTAAGTTTTGTTTAATTTTTTTTTCTTACTTAAGTTTACCATTGTTTTATCAATTTATTTAATTTTTAATGCATAATTGAGTTGACTTTTTTATATATTTTTTTATTTTTTTTTCTTTTAAATTTTTATATGTATCATTGTTGTTTTAATTTTTAAAACATAATTAAGTTTTGTTTAAATTTTTGTTTTTCTAATGTTTATGTTATTATTTGTTTTTAATATTTTTTTATAAATTTTAATATTTTTTTATAAATGTGTTGATTTATTTGAAAAAGTTTTGATGAATTTTTAAAATTTTTAAGTAAAAGAAAGAATTTGAAACTAAAAAACAATGGCAATGAATTTTTGGATCAAAATTTTAAAAATGTTATAATTTTAATCTCCTTTGAAAAGAAAGTGATATTGACTTTATTGAAATGAGATATATTGTTAAAGTATGTGTTTATAAAATGTTGTAATTTTAAGTTTGGTAAAAGGGGTGCTATACCTATTTTTGATTTGGTGGTTGATTTTTAAATTTTGATTACAATGGTATCAATTATTAAGGTTGTGGTTTCAAGCAAACTATAATTTTAACTTTTAAAAAAATAAAATGCTCTTGATAGCACTATTTTTTTATTTAGGTCTTGATTTTAAGGTTTTTGTTAGTAACAATATTGGTTTTAGGGCTATGTTTGAAAAATGTTATAATTTTAACCCTAAAAAAAGGGGGAACTACTAAGTTTTTTATTTAGGCGCTGCTTTTAAGGTTTTTGTCAGCAAAGATATGGGTTTTTAAGGCCATGCTTGAAAAATGTTGTAATTTTAACCCTAAAAAAAAAGAGGTGCTACTAGTAGCACCACTTTTTAATTCATGGAATGTTTTTGGTGTTTTTTTACACAAAAATATGGGTTTTGAGGGCTAGAGTTCTCATTTTGAGGTCGCGATTCTTGTTAAGTCGGTAACTTTGTTTTCTCTTATTTAGAAAATGTCATATAACAAAGAGAATAGAACGTTGTCTCTTGGACACGATTCAAATTCATCTCCAACAACAAAATGAAAAACTAGAATAAAAAATTAGGGTCTTAACTCTACCATCTCTGTGTGTGTGTGTAATGAAATGATGCTAAGGCCCTCACTAATCCATTCAATTTGTTGTTCCTGAGTTTATACTTAAGGCTCGAAGTATAATGTCAGGCATCAGGAAATAAAGAAAGTTTTAATGTTTACTTTTTCTACCTCAGTTATGTGAGAAAAAATCCTTAAATTGAATTAACAGTATAACAGCTCCGAGGTCGTTTTTCGTGTCTGAGTTAAAATTAAAAAGTATTGAATACAATGAGAGAAAAACATAAAGTTGTTAGACAAAGAAATGCATCAATTTCAGAAGAATCTTACTTTGTTACAGAAGAAGAAAATAGAGCATATAACCTTTAATGAAGCATAAAATGTAGCAATCTAATTAACTCACAGGTCTTGTATTTGCTAACAGCAAATACGGAGGAAAATCTGTTTGCTATCAGATAACTAAATGAAATGTAACCGCAATAGATGTTGTACTAAATTGTGATCAGACATTCATTAAGGAAATATATAAAAAGATGTTGAGATATGAAAAGACAGAAGAACACATAACTCAAACTAGACGAAATGTGGAATCTCTGGTCTGCACTTGTATTGATTCTCAATGAGGAGAGTTTTCTCAATTACATACGACAAGAAGCAACCCTTTGTTCATTCTTTTGAATATGTATTTATACAAAGATCCACAACCCTAAGTAGTTGGAATCCTCCTTATTTCTAAAAAGTAACAGTTACAAAATGAGAAAGGTGGAACGTTTCGTTTAGTTCTCCTCTGTCTCTTTCTCGTGTTGGCAGAGATGTTTTCCTTCCTTGTTTTCCAGCTCAGACACAAATAATCTCTAATTGTGACCTGTACAGATGATGTGTACGGTTTACCTCATTATTTCTTTGAAGCACTGCCTTTCCCTTGTCCAATACATTTGACACACCTGCTTACAAATTGTGTTATTAGCTGGAGGGTTCTGTCACATCCTTAGCCTAAAAAATATACAATTGCCTTTCTAATAGTGGAAATCTGTCTTCCATTCTTTTGTTTTCCAAAGTCATCAACTGTAGCTGGAAATTAGGTTTCACAAGCCATCGATCTATCTGAGCGATATCGACCTGCTTTAGCTGTGAGATTTCAGCCTAAGTTTCTTCTAAGATTGTTTTGATATCAAGTTGATGTTTTGCTACATGAACTTGTCCTAGTACTTTGGAAATATCACCTTTTCCGAGGTGTAAAGACTCTTTATTCAGTGAGTGAAAAGCCTCTTTGGTTTCCTTAGCCGTTCAATTCTCCCTGTAGTATCTTGGGCAAATTACTCCGTTTGTGCCTTTGGAAAGTGAAGAAACTGGCATGTTGGTCAGGGGATAACGTCTGGACTCTGCCTTGTACCTCCTCATAAGATCTGATTCCCCTGAATATATCGTCATATGGGGAATCTTCATGCATATATATTTTCGTATTGCACTGATCTAGGTGATTCTCCATGACTTGGTATGGATCATGTCTTTTGAATTCAATGTCGACCAATTTGACATCCTCTAAAGTTGTAGCCTCTACTTTGGAATTGCCAAAATTCAACAAGGAAAACCTTCCAACCCGTAGACAAAAGGCTGGCCAAACTTTCTTCTGAGTTGCTTTTAGCTCTTTGACAATGCCTCGTGTTACTGTCTGGTAAGCCACTTCTTTGCACACTAGTCTGTCGGGCATAAACTTTGGGAGATCATGAGGGGAAACCGAGCATCCAAAAACCCTGATATAGGAGAAATTTTCTTCAATGAACCAATCTGCAACTTGTTTAAGGTTTCCCATAATTTGGTTTGAAATTCAAGGAGGAGGATGACAATATAGTGTTTGATGAACAGGGATCACTACATTATGACAGATTTCATAAAAGGAATCTTTGGCCTTTTCCTCCCATAGTTTGGAATGATAAAAATGGATAGGTTCTGCATTGGTTGGGTTCCAGCTCCAATTCATCAATGGGAATGGAGTCATAAAACATATGGCATCCATGAAATACACAAACATATAAAAAGGGGCAGGTTTACCTTTTGACTTTGCCAATTGATACTCAGTAATTTCCTTGGCTAGGTTATCAGACAACATCTTAGCCCAGTCGAAAGAAAAACCCTCGGCTACCTCATGCATGATTGATACCCATTCCACCGGGAAATGAGTAGGGCTTTTCTTTATGAATATTCTACATAGCATCATGGCTACATAGATCATATACTCATTTAATGACGCGATGGAATAAACACCATGGGAGTCAGCTCTGAATTTCGCTGGAATTCCCCACCAGGTTTTAACTATATCTGGGTAGCTTTGGTCAAATTGCACACATTCCTTTTGTTGAAACTCCATCATGAACACAACATTATAAATATATTTTGGATTAGGGGATAGCTCGTACATTACTTAGAGGTGTTCCGACCTGAAAGAGCCAACAACGACCTTTTGGTGGTTGATGATGCTCCTGGTCTGCACATCGGTGTTTTCTAGACCCCAGCTTATCATGTCATTATATGGCATGAGCTTCGACTGCATAGCTATTTTATGAAGCTTGGACTCTGCTATAATTCTGAGTTTGGTTCCTTGATTGTCATTCTTTTCATCTCCAAAATCGTCTGGGCAATTTATAACTTCGTGCTCCAAGATTTCAAAAATACGCGTCCAAGATCTAATTGAATCTACAACATGTGGGGTAGTATCAGACAGAACATCTGTTGTAGGTGAATCCTCCTGTGGACAAGTGGATTCCCTCTTGGTCTTTAGACTCCTAAGGCTAAGATAGAAAGTGCTTAACATGGACACTAACTCCCTTTTAGATCTAATCAAGCTAATGAATGAAAGAGAAGGAGAAAGATATGAACCTTATGAACGACGTTTGTCCTTGCAAAGTCCTGACTAAGCTTCAATCCTGAGCTCCTTGATAGGTCCTGTAGGACAAACACAGATACAATGGACTTCCTACTCTACTGAGATTAGCTCAATCATAGATCCATGTATTGCAGACAAACTCATATGGAACAAGCACAAGTTTGAAAGAAACAGGCCAAGCATTGATTATTAACGAGAACAAGTAAAAGTACTTACAATCCTTTGAATGAAGGTGCAACATCTTTTTCTAGTTCTCCTTGTCCAACCCCTTTTCTCAAGTAATCTACACTAATTTCTTTGATGACATCTCACTCATGAGATCATAAGTTTCACATCTCCAATCTTTTCCATGTACATACCACTTACAGAATCATAAGTTTGGTATCAATCTCTAGTCTCTCTCCATGTACCTTTCACCATGAGAAGGCCTCCTTATATAACCTTGGAGAGGTCCAACCACTTGAGATATCTTTGGCATAAGTTGAGGATTCCTCTCCTTCAGTTGTGGATCTTCCCTAATATCATGCCTTGA